>BQKN01063961.1:17013-32389 GCA_022839385.1 Asparagus kiusianus
ACCTTGCTCCAGCAAGAGAGATGATCTTCGCATTTAGCCCAAATTTGCTATTAGGTCACTCAAATAATTCCTAGTTCTTCCAAATAATTGAAATTGCTATTAGGTCACTCAAATCTTACTGGTTCTTCCAAATTGGTCCCCCTAGCTAGCTGAAGTCAGATTTTAGAGGAATATTCTAACTTCAACTTTTTTTATGGGGTTTCCCATTATAGCCATCTATTTAATTCTAACCCGAACTTAACCCATCTCTTTAAACGAGTTTAAAGACATACCCACATCTTTAAAACCCAAACACACTTCACCATCTTCTCCAATGATCCTTTCTCCCAGAACCCATTTTCAGGGCTTGTTCCTCTGATCAAGTTGTGTTATCAAGCACCAAATAATTAGCGTTCTCAATTCACCATAGCACATACATCATGTGCTATGTTAAGGGTGCATAAACAAAATCAACAGCCGATGATAGCTTCAAGTTTTCATTGTTCTCCATGCTCAAGAACAATGAACACCCTCAAATACAGATAATTAGCTAAGAAAAATGAGTATGAATTCCAGTATTCAAACTAAACTGTTGCATATTAAAATTGTCTATCATCAGCTTCAAAAAGAGAATCGGTTCCTAAACATTAAGAAATAAATAGGAGGGTTCGAGATTTAAGGCTCAAGTTAAGGTTTTTCTTGAAGGAAACTTCTGAGCTCCTTGGTGTCTATCAGTGAAGTCGAGGATGACGGCGACGATCTTGTGCCGAGGTCTAGAAACTATGTCATGACCAAAATTTATTTTCTTTAGCGACCCCGATTTTTGGGGGAGATTGGTTTAAGATTTGAAAGGGAGATGGAGTTGATTTGGGTTTTTCGTTTCCTCTTTCTAATTAGTTGGAACAGAGAGCAGAAGAGGAGATTCTTGTTGGGTAATTAACCATGTTGGGTTATCGACAAATTAACTAGAGTTAACAAATTTGACAGAAGGAGTAACAGAGGGGATCAATTTGAAAGAACGGGTAATATTTGAGGGGCCTAATAGCAATCTCAATGAGTTGAGTGACTAATTTCAAAATATTGAAGATTTAAGGGACCAATATCAAAATAACCCTTTATTGTAATATTCTTGCTGCTCTTGAATTCCAAACTGCTGGCGGATGAATAAGATCTGATTTCTTCCCTGAAATAGAGGACGTGATGTAATTATAACCTGCTTCTTTTCTTTGTTTTATCTATTAAGCATTCTCTTCATTAAACATGGATAATAGCTTCAGATCTTTGATTGCAGGCCAGAAATGGTAGTGGGATGGTACCACTCACATCCAGGCTTTGGCTGCTGGCTCTCTGGTGTTGATATTAATACTCAGCAGGTTTTCTTCTAATCTTTTTGATGTATTCTAACATATTTGTTATTCAATTTTCCGTCAAAACTTTTAGTTAATGTTAAGTTATGATTTCATTACTGAAGAGTAATCACATCTTTTTATAGTCGTTAGCATGTTTATCACGTGAAGAGCGATAAACAGATGTGGTTTTTAAACATTATCAAGATAGAGTAGCAAGCTAAAACTAAGCCGGTGAGAGCTAGTGGGTATCAATTAAGTGTCGAAAGTCAAAAGTCTTAACTAATATTTAATGCTTTCTGTAGGACTATATGCTCTCCATAGAGTGGAGGCATTTACATTTATAATACATCTGTATATTTAGATCTTAGATGTTGCAGTTTTTGCTACATATTTTACAGAAAGTGAACTCCCTCGCACAAAAAATTACCTTTTCACAATGGGCATGGTTTAGTACTGTAGTCACTGCATATGAGTATTGTTAGGCATGGGAAACGAATACATGTGTTTCATCTGAAATCTACAAGAACTGATAAGAATTAGTCTTCGGTGATCATAGTGATCGTCTTGTTCCATCTAGTTTAGTCTCCTTCTACTACCTAGCCACTGTAATATTTTATACTTACCAGATTCTTGTTGAATATATTAAATAAATAATACCAAACAACGTGATATAATTTGGAACATCAATTTTGCCAAAATATTTTGACTGATTTCTATTTTAGTATTCTCTCCTTTTCATCAAAGCTCTAGTGCAACTTCACTTTAATTAATGCGGTTTTACTGGATCAAGTTACACATCTGCGATGTTGCTTCCGCCATGACATGTTTACTGGTGAGTTTCATAGGCTAATTGATTAGTTTGCTCCTTGCAGAGTTTTGAAGCCCTGAATCCTAGAGCAGTTGCTGTTGTGGTTGATCCTATCCAAAGTGTGAAAGGGAAGGTGGTTATTGATGCTTTCCGCTTGATCAATCCACAGACAATGATGCTTGGTCAAGAGCCTCGCCAGACTACGTCAAACTTGGGGCATCTGAATAAACCATCTATTCAGGTCTGCTGCTTGTCCCAGTAATTTTCTATAATTGGTTATGTTATTATCAACACCCTAATGTATTCTTCTTACTAAAATTCAGGCACTAATTCACGGGCTGAACCGGCACTACTACTCTATAGCGATCAACTACAGGAAAAATGAGCTTGAGGAAAAGATGCTATTGAACCTGCATAAGAAGAAATGGACTGATGGTTTGACACTGCGACGGTTTGATACCCATTCCAAAACCAATGAGCAAACAGTTCAGGTACCCTCACTCTAAGCCTCACCGTCCTTTGTAAACCCTTCGTCTTATTGATTATACTTCTCTCTTTATTTGTAATTAAGATTCTCTGAGGGTATGATGCTATAGGCATGTTGCAACTTGCTTATTTACCTTATAAGGGTGATTTCCTTTGATGGGTTAAAGTTACCTGTTTGGTAAATTTTACTTGTTTACGTATTAAGTTTGAAAATAATAAGTTAGGATTTTCCAACTATCTTTTTGGCCCTTTTAAAGAGGTTTACTTATTGATGTTAAAATACTACTTTGCACTCTAACAAAACCAAAAACTCCATTCCGTGTCCCTGGATCTCCAAGATCCTTTCAATCATTCTCCAAAAACTCCATCCTATGTGTTAAAGGACTACATTGGCCCCTAATACAGATCCTTATACTGATAGTTATACTCGATTTACCAAACATTTTCTTTATTTTTAACATCCTTAAAAGGGTTTTTAAGATAAGGACCTTATAGCTTTCACAAAATAAGGATTGCCAAAAATGCTCTTTGTATCTTTTCTGTTGGCTAAAAATGTGAAGCAACTGCAAAGCTCTTTTACTAATAAGCTTTTTGTGGTTGTGAAATGTGAGCAGGAAATGCTAAGCTTGGCCATTAAGTACAACAAAGCTGTCCAAGAGGAGGATGAATTACCTCCAGAGAAGCTGGCGATTGCAAATGTGGGTCGACAAGATGCAAAGAAGCACCTCGAGGAGCATGTTTCAAACCTCATGTCGTCCAACATAGTCCAGACATTGGGAACCATGCTCGACACTGTCGTCTTTTAGTTTAGTCCAACATAGCCCACTGATATATCTGCATGATTCAGAAGAAGTGGTTGTTAATGTTTATTATTTACTATAAGATACTATTTACTTGTGATACTTTTGCATCTGAGCTTCGTTTATTCTCCTGTTTGATATTTGCCCCTCTCCTCTGGATTCCGTCTGCATCTTTGCGGTATTCAACTCTTGTATGCCACCATGGATTTGTTCTACCTTGGAAAGACTTGGAAACATGAGAAATTGTATGTGATTGACATATGGTGACCAATTATATGATGAATTGAGTCTTTTTAATTCTATTTCCTTAGTAGATGAAGGCAAATGGCACCTAATAATTGCATCCTGCCTATGCTTATGCAAAGTAGGTTGATGCGGCCTCACGGGGACGTGAAAATGAAATTTTCATGATGACCAATTCATTAATAAGAGGTTTAAATTTCTACATCTATAGCTTCTAACACTAGCGGGGAGGGATGGAGATTCACCTGTATGAGTTAATGTCTATAATTTTTTCTGGATTTGTGCTTGAGGCTATTCAATGTCCCACACTTGCAAGAAATGCGTGCGCGATGCACGCAAGCAAGTTTTACGCCTCTTAGAACATTGGTAAATGTCTATCAATTGCTGACTCGTGAAATGGGTAACGAAATGTTCAATTGGTTTCGGTTACGTACTCTCAATCTCAGGAAGCCAGAGAAAATGGTTAATTGGTTCTGGTACCCTAAATTAGCAAGGCCCATGAAGAAACCATGAGATGTTCTCTTTCTGTTGCGCTATAATTAGGGATGTGATCTTGAGATGCATGACCGCAACTGTAACAATTAAGTCCTTTAAAGGCAACAATAAATTTCTTTGGTTGCTTTTGAGGAGGACACTACTAATGGCTCCCAGTGCAGTTTATTTGTTTCGACTTTGTATTGCGGTCTCTATCATCGTTCTTCCAGGCATTTTCGCTGCTGAAGATGACAGACAGGTAATATATTCTCGTGTAATATTGTCGAGTAATTTGCTAGCATAACTCTAAACGAACATCGGTTCTGGAGTAGTTTGTTCAAATATGATTTAATGATTGCAATGCAGATTTATATTGCATATATGGGAGAAAAGCCAAAACTTCCATACAGAGCAGAGTCTGTTCATCTCAGTTTACTGGACCAAGTGCTCGAGGGCAGGTGCGTTTTGTTAATCCTATATTATTCCTATCTACTAAGTTTTTGGGGAGCTGTAGCCAAAAAAAAAAAATTGAGAACTTCATGCAACGTTTGAATTTTTGAATCATGCTTGCCGTTTTGAAGTTCTGTCTTGTTATTGATACAGCTCAGTGAAGGAATCCTTGGTGTACAGCTACAGCAGAAGCTTCAATGGATTTGCAGCCAAACTTACTGCTCATGAGTATCAGAGACTAGCTGGTAAGGGAGAAAGGGATAATCTAAAATTATACATTCTTTTCAGCATTAATCGATTTTTTTTTTGTTGGGGTGGTTATATTGGCAAATTGAAAGATATGGAAGGCATAGTCTCAGTGTTCCCCAGCAAAACTCTCCAGCTCCACACCACAAGGTCATGGGACTTCTTAGGATTTTCTGAGACAGCGACTAGGCACTCACCTAGAGATTCTGACATCATAATTGGTATGATCGACACTGGAATCTGGCCAGAGTCTGCAAGTTTCAGCGACGAGGGATTCGGTGCACCTCCGAAACGGTGGAGGGGCATTTGCCGAAACTTCACTTGCAACAAGTAATTTCTTCGAAACTGAATAAGTATTCTTTTGGGTCTGTTTGGGTGACAGATTTTAGTTCTGAAAACCTGACGATCGACTTTGCATAAAATCCCAAACTTTCTGTTTTTTCCTCGGCTGGATGGAGAGTTTGAGTGTGGAGACACCCTCAACTTTCTCCTCTAGAGTCCTACTGACATACACTTCGTAAACGAATTTTAGGGTCGATTGCGGATAGATCTAATGTACTATCGCCAAGTTGAACATATTGCCTGGCTAGTTTTATTGCTGCAGATAGACCCCGAATGATTATTTTTTTGTTTTTACTCTTTTCAAGGGGTCTATCTGCAGCAAGGTTTTTACAGATTCCGTGGAAACAAACAGGCCCTTAACACAACATCTAACTTGCTCCCTTGATCTGACACAGCAAAATCATCGGCGCACGCTACTATTATAGTATAGAAAATGCCAAGCCCGACACTGAGATTTCGGCTCGTGATTTCGAAGGACACGGGACTCACACTACATCGACAGTAGCCGGGAGAGAAGTTAACGGGATGAGCCTCTACGGGATAGCGAAAGGGACAGCCCGGGGTGCGGCGCCATCCTCAAGGATCGCCGTGTACAAAGTTTGCTGGGGGTCTCTAGGCTGTGCGGAGCAGGACGTTCTGGCTGCCTTTGATGATGCCATTGCGGATGGGGTCGATATAATTTCTGCGTCCATTGGAAAAGCGGGTGTTTGGAAGTATTTCCAAGACTCGGTCGCCATTGGCTCCTTCCATGCGATGAAGGCGGGGATATTGACGTCGGCCAGCGCCGGGAATGAGGGGGAGCGGCGCGGTACTCTTGAGAACGTCGCTCCGTGGATGATGACCGTGGCGGCGAGCAGTACGGATCGAAGACTTGTGGATAGCTTGGTGATAGGTGATCAGAAGGTGGTCGAGGTAAGGCCTATGAAGTGAGGTTACGCTTGTTTAGCCTTCACCGTGTCACTTTTCTTCGAGGGAAATATGCTTATTCTACGGTCCTCCTCGTATTTATTCTTAGGATTAGTTGCGGATAGACCCCCTTTGATATCACTCGGTTACGGATAGGCCCCCTTTAGTCAAGGGCAGATCCACGTAGGGCATAGTGGCGTCACGTGACACCGTTATTCTCCAAGACCCCAACCATAAGCAAAGCCTGGGATTCTGGGGTGTTTGTTTCGGGTGCAAGCCTTTGGGAATCTATGAAAAGCCTTTGACACCGTCAAAAAGAGAAAATGTTTCTGATATATGTTCTTGGTTCACAGAAAAATTTCTTAAGAAAGATTTTCTTATAAAGTGGGTTTCTATTATATAAATAATGACTGACGCTGGGAGTTGGTAAAATATAATAGTTAAATACTGAGGGAGAGAACAAAGAAATGAGATAGAGAGTGTTTCCTCCCCATGTTTCCATGCTTTAAAAAAAACTATTTTCCAAAAACACATGGAAAGGAGTGGAAATAGGTTTTTTTTTAGGGTTTCTTTTTTTTTTTGGAAATGACACAAACATGCTCTTACGTACTTTTGGTGGGATATAATGATTGTAGTATGTGGCTTTTTTCACTTGTATGTTCACATTATTGTATTTAACTGTTTATATGTTCGACTGACATATACTTCGTAAAAAAATTGGGTAAGTCATGAATTGCAATGCAAAATGGAATGCTGTATTACTGATAAACTACGAGATTGGGATTCAAATGTACTATTACATTTTTTTTCAAAATATGAAAACTCTTCAGGAACAAAACATGAGATTGAGATTCAAGTTTATTGTTTATTATTTAGAACAAAATGATCAAACCCCCTTAACTATGTGTATGTGTTTCAATGTGGTCATTTTGTGAGCTCACGGTCTAATAACATGATAGTATTTTTAGTTTAAATTTCATGTAATTTGTGCAATTCAAAAAATGATTTTTCAATTTCAAATAGGATTAAGAGTAAAACAATTTTTTAAAAAAAGTACTTAAGAAATTTTTTTGGTCTGCGAGAAAGGAGACCGACTAATAAAAAACCATGAAGAAATACAAAGAAATATTGTCATGTTATTAATCTGTTAAATAATTGATCATGAGCTAACAAAATGATCACACTGAACCCACACACATAGCTTAAAGGGGCAAAATAGGTAAATTGGTCTCTAGGGGCCAAGTAGAGAGTTAACTCATACTTTAAGGATGAGTTAGTTATTTTGCCTTATTATTTATGCACTGACATTAACTTTCAAAAATTCTGGATATGCCACTGTTATAGTTCTATTGTTGTGGATAGCCCCTTGAGGGAGCTTCTTTTGCCTCTTCTACCCTTAGAGAAAGAGAAACTTGTTTCTTAACAAATAGGCCTCTTGAGGGTAATAGAGTCAAAAAAGAAGGAAAAAATTCACTTGGGAGGTCTATCTGCAACAATGGAACCATAGAGGTCGTAATTGGGTGATAGGGGGTGTATCTGCAAAGACTGCAATTAACCCTTATTTATACTTAAGTTAATAACAAATTATGAGGATCTCTCCATTTTCTCTTCAAATTATTGATAAGAAGGTCTACCTTGTCATGTTAATAGTAGTGCAAAAAATGTAATATAGTTGGCACTACCATTTCTTTAAGGCTACTGTTATCTTTTTGTTTGTATGATTTTTTTCTCCCCTTTTATTTTATTTTATCTATTTATTTATTATTTTATTTATTATTTTTCTCTTTATTTATTTTTCTTTTTTATTTTATTTTATTTTATTTTATTTTTTTGAGTGAGAGAAATAAAAAAGGATAATCATAGATTTCTTTTATACCAAGTATGTTTTAGCATTTAATTCTGTTTTGGTCTTCATAATCTAGAATGGCAATAAATTAACAATATGAATTTCTTAAAAATTAAAATCTACTGAATATTACCCATCAATGAGATTAAATGCTTATACTCTTAAAACTACAGAAATACCTTAACCCGATAATATGGCTTCAAAACTACAACACGAAACGTGATCAACATTGTCTCCTTCTTATATTGTCTGCAGGGGAACTCCATCAACACCTTTGAAACAGAGAAGAAGTCTTCTCCGTTCATTTACGCAGGCAATGCACTGAAGAAGGGGTATCAGGGTTTTCATCCGGGGTAAGCACTTGTTCTTCATCATATTCATGAGGGTTAGTTGCGGATAGAACCCCTGTAGTTCTATTGTTGCACGTAGACCCACCCCCCAGGTGAGGAAGTTTTTTTTTTTACTCTTCTACCTCAGAGAAAATAGACCTTCTGAGGGTAAGAGAGTCAAAAACAATTCACTTAGGAGGTATATTCGCAACGAAAAAGCCTACAACGGGTTTATCTGCAGATTAGTTCTATTCATAATCTTGTTTCATATATTTGATGATTATATAACTTTGTTAACCCGGTCATCTTCTGCAATATGAAGGGCATGTGAGCCCCAGTCCTTAGATGGAGATATAGTGAAAGGGAAGGTTGTGTTATGTGATGCGAGAATTATCGGCGATGAGCCTTTGCTTGCTGGTGCTAAGGGAGCAGTGATGGTTGACTACGACCACCTTGACTTGTCTTGGCCCTTCCCTTTACCAGCTGTGGTTGTTGATGCTAATGAAGGGGACAGGCTGAGAAATTATATTAACAGTACTGGGTACGTATTTGTTCAGTCTGCAGATGTTTGCCGTGACCTCTTTGTGTTAATGTAAAGTGTAAACATTCCTGAATCAGGAACCCAATGGCAAATATACATCAAACTTCTGCAGTCGTTGATGGTTCGGCTCCTATGACCGCATCATTCTCTAGCAGAGGTCCGAACCTCGTCACACCAGATATCCTGAAGGTATGTTCATATTGATTGTTATAAGAGTGTATCTTTGTAGCGTCTAAATTGGGTTGCAAAATGCACATGTGTTTGAATATCAGGTTGTATTCAGATAAGGGTACGGATATCAAATATCTATATCTGGTAGGATACGGACACGGATACTTACATTAGTAAATATGAGGGCTATTTTGATGATCCAAACTAAGTTTTTCAGACAAGCCAAACATATTAATGGACTATAGTTTGAGAAACTTACTATATTAAAGCATTTCTTTTATCACATGACCTATATATTTTTCCATCTTGTTAATTTTTTTTTTCTTATCCACCATGTATCCGTATGTACTTTCTCTTTTCCAATCCATCTCTGTATTAAAGTGGATATGTATATGGATTTTTCTTACTAAGGCATATTGGTATTTGTATCTGTATCCGTGATTAGTAAGTGAAAACGGATATGGTAAGTGTCATATCTGATCCGTATCTGATCCATTTGCGCTAAACAGAGTTGATATATGCCTGGGGGCTTATTTGCACAAAGCTACTTAAGAAATGTTATGTTGTTTGATCACTGAACATGGATTCTGACTTCAAGATTTATTACTATTTTTACAGCCTGATGTAAGTGCTCCTGGACTCAACATCCTCGCAGCCTGGTCCCCTGAGGCTCCGATATCAGGGTATGCGAACGATAAGCGTTCAGTGAAGTATAACATAATGTCTGGAACATCTGCATCCTGCCCTCATGCAACCGGAGTTGCAGCATATGTCAAATCTTTTCATCCTAATTTTTCACCAGCTGCACTCCTATCTGCTATAATGACGACTGGTACATTTGTTCCTCTGAGTTCTTCTTACCTTAGATATAGGATATATTTCAAAAACCTCAAGAAGTTTGCCGCGTTTCAAAAACCTCAAGAAGTTTTGTGAAATTTACCCTTTATGTTGATCATGTTTCCTACCTGATGAGATCTAATTCCACCTGTGCAGCTAAAGCTATGGACCCAAACACTAATCCGGATGCAGAATTAGCCTACGGCTCAGGCCAGATCAACCCAATCAAAGCAACAGATCCCGGTCTAGTCTACGATGCCGGCGTTAATGACTACATAAACTTTTTGTGCGGCTCAGGCTACAGCGCTGACAAGCTCAGGCTCATATCAGGAGATACAACCAACTGCAGCAAATCCTCAATACTTGCGAGGGATCTAAACTACCCTTCTATGGCATTTCAAGTAAACCCCGATACTGCGTACTCTGTAAATTTTTCGAGAACGGTAACCAACGTGGGTTCAGCGAAGGCTACATACAAAGCAGCGATTCAAACTAGCGGTAAAATTGAAGCTATTGTGCATCCTGATACACTGTCATTTGAGGGTTTAAACGAGAAGCAAAGTTTTGTTGTGTCGGCTTCTTCGAAGGAGGGTATTTTTTCGGAGGAAATTGCGTCGGCGTCGTTGATTTGGTCGGACGGAGTTCATAGCGTTAGGAGTCCTATTGTTATACATACTGGATCCATGGAATATGAGCTCCGAGATTGATCAAATTCAGCATCATTTTTTTTTTTGGCCCCACTATAGAATAGTATTGTATCTCAACAATAACAATGTCATAATTCCTAAATTCTTTCATATTCGAAAACCATCGATTTCAACCTTCTCATATCCATTTATCTAAAATTACAATGGAATTGTTAGTTTGCTAATCAACCCTCCTAACAATTTTAAAAAAAAATTCAAAATTACTATGTATATATATGTACAGTGGTAGTACAACTAAGTACGCGCATCAAAATCTTGAAAATTTCCAAGGTCGGCAATCTAGCTTAGAACATGCGGATTCCCAATTACTTCTGCATCCGCCTCCAGCTCCATCGCAGCATTGGCAAGACATTCCGAGCGATTGAAATACTTTCATATATCCTAAACATGTAAAAAAAAATAAAAATAAATAAATAAAGCCTCAACTATATTTCAAGCATGAAAAATTAAGCGTACATCTCACAAGAAACCCCCCCGGGGAAATTCGATGTTGAGATAACCTAGACAACATGAAAATGTCACGTAACTCCCAAAACTTTTGCGTGTTGAGATAACCGTTTTGGGGGGTTAAGTGACATTTATAGTTATCTCAAAACGAGCCAAACTTCTTCGCGGTACTCTTGTGAAATTTACCTTACCTTGTTTGAGAGAGGGAGATGGCAACGGCCTGGCTTCTGCAGGGAACAAAACCAAGAGGAGTAGAAATACAGAAGAAGCTTTAATGGAGTTGTCCATGTTCGTTCTGGGTGCTAACTCAAAATCAAACCATAGTTAGGTTTTTATACTAAAATCGTGAGCATTGGGGTTGAAGTTTTCGTTCATCGTATAACTATTTAATTAATGGGCTTCTAGAGGGACTAAATTTTAATGCACGCGTTAGTTTTGGCGGCCAACGTAAGATTTTTTTTTCTTCTTTAATTGGGACGTGCGAAGTTAGTTTGACAATAGAAACGGAAGGTTCCTCCTAATTTTGTTTGTTTCGCTCCAGCTTGTGACGTTGGTACTCACAAATAAATTGTCTAATGAGTTGATGATGCTTATTTATTGACGAACACAACCTTATCTTCTCCAAGGATCACCCGAAATGATGCACGGTGTAATAATATACTACGGTAGTACGCTAGCTGTTATCTTTAATATTTTCATTTTGTAAACAATATCAATTACGCCCCCTAATATGCATTCAAACTCAAATTCTAGAAGACTTCAGTGCGGTACAGACGGGGAAGGTTCTGCAATATTTTAGAACTGAATCCACTTTCCTCCCAAAAAAATAAAAAATTAAATTCACTAATTATCAACCTGGTTTTTATTACGGTTTTGATTGATTTTATTGTTAATTTGAGTATTTGAGTGGTTAAATATCCAAAAAAAACCTCTTTTAACTTTGGACGATTATCGAAAAAAACCCTTGACTTTTAAAATATAAAAAAAAAATCCTTTTAAGTATCAAGATTATCACAACCCCCTAGGATTGGGCGTGGGCGCTGAGTAGACGCGTTAACCCGGCCCAGCCCATCATGGGTCACGACCCGGCCTGACGCGTAGTGGGTCGGACCCGACTAGGTCCATGATATACTCGGGTCACGGGTCGGGCTAGGTCCAGCCTCAGACCAGGATCAGAGAAGTAGGCCCCGCCCACACCAGACCCGACCTGGCCCATAATATATTTTTTGGTTAGGCTAGTTATTCTTTTAATCCTTTGGGTCTGTAACTAACTGTTCCTCTAGCCCTTTGGGTCTGAAACTAGGTGCCAACAAAGCAAAATATCATATGTATTTGGCTCATATGCCTTTTGATCCACTGAAAAATAAAGTAGCGATCTTTAAGCTTGATGTTGTTTACTTAGATGGACTAAAAAGTTTAATACTAGCTTAAAAATAGTTTAATACAAGTTTAAATTACTAACAAAATAAATTAGAAATAATTATATAATTGTAAATATAAGTTTAATATAATTAAAACAGTAAAAAATAGGAAAAAGTTTGGATGAAAAACACATGGGCTGGCACATGACTCATGGGCCGCTGGCCGGGTCAGACCAGGCTAGCACCTAGGCGGGTCGTGGGCCGGGCTGGGCTCAGTCCTAGACCCGATATCAGAAAAATAGACTCGCTGACTCTAACCCCTTTAAAGTTGAGGGGGGTTTTTTTATTAACCCCTAAACTTATGGGGGTATTCTAATATTTTAAAAGTTAAAGGGGGTGTTCTGATAATCGAACAAAGTTAAGAGGATTTTATGACATTTAGCCTAATTTGAGTACGCGTCCTTAGTTAACCATCAATCTAACATGTCGACAATTTGGGTGGTAAATATCAAGTAGAGACTGATTTCGAAACACTTAAAATTTTGGAGGATTAATTCAAGATATGATGATTCGGGAGACTATTTTCAATATATGGAAGAAATAATTCCCGTCCATTTCCTTCACTAAACTCTTAGCCATGATACCATATTTTCCCTGTCCTACTTTCTCTTCACTTCAATAGGGGGTGTTTGTTTAGGGGGTGTTTGTTTCGGGTGAGAACCCTTTGAAAGGGTAGGAAAAGCTCTGACATGGTCAAAATGTACAAAACAGTTTCCAATGGTTTCCATTCTTGTATTTGTTTCACCAAAAGTTTGACAATAGAAATAGAAGGTTCCACCTATTTTTGGAGGACTAATTTAAAAGTGAGGGAAACACTAATTTTTGCAAGGAAACCAATTCTTCTCTAAAAGTGATGAGATAGGGAGGAAAAGATTGGAAAGATGCGTTTTTAATAGTTAAATAATGAAACTAGTTCTTGTTTTTTTTGCTTTTGAACCAAACAAAGGAATGAGATTGAAAATGTTTCCTCCCCATGTTCCCATGTGGAAACAAACAAACAAAATTGTTATTTAGAAACACAGGGAAAGGTGTGGAAATAGGTTTTCACCACTAGAAAAGTTTCCTTTTTTTTTTGTTGGGTGGGAAGTTAAAGTGAATTTTCAATTTTACCTTGTTTGAGAGTTTTTTTGAGGGGTTAGATGATGGAATGGAAGGTTAAATTTCCTTCCATTTTCCTCCCCTCCAATTTGGGGGTAGATGATGGAATGGAAATCAATGCATAATTTTACAATGTAATAAGATAATTATACATATATGACATTAAAATCAATGGCTAATATATACTCACATCTAATATGTAAAGGTATTTATGTAACTTTATACATTCACTTTACTTCCCTCCCATTTATTAAAACTCCCAAACAGGTAAAACAACTTTACTTCAGTTCCCCTAACTAAATTCTCAAACAACATTTTATCTTTTCACTTACATTCCCTACCTTTCCTTTCTATTATTTAATTTTACGTTCCTTCCCCTAGTAAACACCCCTAGTAAACAAAGCATTAGTAAACTCCCAAATATAGTCTACATCTATATACTATATCTAAAAACTCTTCCCCTTAAAAACGCCAAGTGGCAAGTGCTTATTATTCTCTCCTTGCAAGTGCCACTTGTTAAGTTTCTGCAAAAGTTCTCTATATTAAATGAGCTTTGCTACAGGGACCCAAAATATGAGACCAATAAGGGGGACAAGTGAGGTGTCTCATTCCTATTGGATAATAAGTTGGTCATCATTAAATGATGACCAACTCATTATCCAATAGGAAAGGGACACCTCACTTGTCCCCCCTGTTGGTCCCATATTTTAGGTGATTGAAAATTTTTTCATATTAAATCTATATACTATATCTAAAAACTCTTCCCCTTGAATGCCAAGTGGCAAGTGCTTATTAATCTCTCCTTGCAAGTGCCACTTGTCAAATTTCTGCAAAAGTTCTCCATATTAAATTTGAAATAAAAAATAAAAAGTTCTCCTTGATATTTGAACTAACTCTCCGTGCCTTTTCAATTTTCCAAACAAGATACTTCGTAAACTGTTTGAACGCTTCGTAAACTGTTTGAACTGTTTGTATTCTTTTGCTACATCAATTTTTGTATATTAAACAAATTCGTGCATCGCACGGGCCTGAAACTAGTTAAGTTATAAACTAGGACTTGGTTAAAGAATGTTAGATTTAAGGGACTTACTTAAAAATAGGTTAAATGTGTGACTTACTTAACCATAGATTAAAGTTCGGAATGGTGGGTTTTATTATTTAAATAATAATGGATGACATTGGAATGATGTTTCATTATTTTGTTTGCAAAACACAATATTTTTATTGGTTTATACCAATTATCATTGTGAACAAACTACGCCACATCAGACAGAACTTCCTCAATCCATAAGACAGTTCCCTAAAGTGAGAGGCAAGTTTAGCTAAAGCATGGGCAACTTTATTACCATCTCGATCAACATGAGCTAAACAAAAAAAAAAAAAAAAAAATACAATTTACGAAGAAGCTTTAAAATATCGCCTTATAATAATCCCTCAAGTGTCCTTGGATTTTAGGAGCTCAATAAGCCTCGATTTCCACGGTGGCGAAACCTACTAGCAATTAAGATTCCACATCAACAATGTTGAAATGATATTAGAAGTCGGTAACAATTAAATAAGGAGGGAAAGATTTGCATCTCAATTGACTTCTCACCACTTTGAGAAGAACAAAAAGATGAGATAGAAAATATTTTCTCTGCATGTTCCCATGCAGAAACAAGAGAGTAAAAAAAACTGTTTTCTAAGAACACATGAAAAGAAGTGAGAATAAATTTTACTACTAGAAAGGGTCTCATATATATAGAGGTAAACTTATGTTAACTTAAGTGGACAAAAGTTCTTTATCCACCAAACTTTCTATCCATAGATAGAAAATTTGGTGGATAGTCTACTTAAGTTAACATAAGAATCTCTCTCTCTCTCTCTCTCTCTCTATATATATATATATATATATAT
>BQKN01063961.1:52511-66431 GCA_022839385.1 Asparagus kiusianus
CCCGATCATGTGATAAGATTTGCTTCTACGCACAAAAATCTTACCAACAAGTAAGATACCTCTTGCATCGGAAAAAAAAAATTCCACGGAGGGACCTCCGCGAAGAAGACATTGCATAACACAGCATTATAAAAAGGGTAAATTAATTGCACTGAACCCCCGTGAGAGATTTTTATTTTTAGGGTTGAAAAAATAAAAAAAAAAGGTCATAAAGATTCTTTTAGAAAAATAATTTAAGACAAGTGGTCGCACGTCTCATGTTAGATGTCATAGTGTTAGCTTTGGGGGCCATTGTGATTTTTGAATACTCTTGGGGTTTTCTGTGCTGAAATTATTAGAGGTTTACTGCAAAATGCTAAAAGTTCACGGGTTTATTAGTATAGTCGTAACGTTGTATTAGTATAATTATAAATCAAGTATAAGTCTAATCAAACTATTATATCATCATAATCACCAACTTCAAAAATTTATGCGGGGGGGGGGGGCCAAGATTTCCTATCGAGGGCCCTCCACTTGGAGTTTTTCTATTGCTTTGGGTCCATCAATTTGGGTGGCCGGGTAGCTTTTGGGTTATCGACAAAGATGGCAAGCACCATATTTCTAAAGACAGGATGTGGAATTGTTAAAAAAGTTATTTAAATTATGATTGGTGCAAGGGATTGGATGCCTTCTCTTATCGTACCTGGTTGGATCCAATGGAGGTCTATGCATGATGCATTAATGCAACAAGAAAAATGATAAGGGCACACCCTCAATCAGACCTCCTCTCTCATTTGCTACGGTGCACCGGGTCTCACTTGGGATTTTAAATTTAAAATCCCAAGTAAGACCCGGTGCACCGTAGCAAATGAGAGAGGAGGTCTGGTTGAGGTTGTGGTTGGGGGTGTGCCCCTATTGCCTTTGGGAATGCTTGCTTATTTCATCTTTAGTTTTTTACGTAAAATTTCGATGTGGATGACCCTATCTCGGTTGTGATAGTTTGGGCCAATATCGCCTACAAATCCTAGGTAGGTGCACTACACGAACATTTAGAATCTCTAAGTAACTAGAGCACAAGAAAAAGGCATGGGAAAAAAAAAAATCAAGTTAACATTCATTTGTTCGGTCCACGGATTAGGCCGGCCGGGCCCGGCTCATGCTCGCACTTCGGCAAGTGCTCGGCTCCACAAGCTACAAAAAGACTACCTATGAAGTCCATTAGCACAGGACACACCAATACTAATAGGCTCCGTCCACTCCTCCCAACTGTCTCTTTCCGTTGAACGAGACCGACCCATGGGTCATTATATCGTAAACGGCGTAACTTTTAAATTACGTGAAAGCTGGATTTATTTTTACTCAAATTGATATTTACTATCTTTATTTTATTTTTATCTTTATTGACGAGAAAACCACCAAAACTGATTTTACTATTTTGTAAGCAATGCACTGATATTATAATAGTTTTGTAAACAAAGCTTATTAAAACACTACATATATATATATAAGCGTAGTGTTCTTAGGGTTGGACGT
Organism: Asparagus kiusianus; assembly: GCA_022839385.1. NCBI lineage: Eukaryota > Viridiplantae > Streptophyta > Magnoliopsida > Asparagales > Asparagaceae > Asparagus > Asparagus kiusianus. The sequence goes on from BQKN01063961.1 coordinate 54,024, forward strand.
GAGTCGGGTCGACTCGCGGGCCAACCCACCCCAGCCCGTAGTGGATGAAGCCTGACCTGGCCCATGATATACCGGGGTGACAGGCCGGGCTGGGTCCAGCTGCAGATCGGAGTCAGAGAAATAGGCCCGGCCCGCCTCGCTCCGGCCCATGATATATATATTTAGTTAAGCTAGCTCTTCTTTTAGCCCTTTGAGTCTACAACTAGCTACCAACAAAACCAAAAAGTCATTTGTCTTTGGCTCATGGGCTTTTTGGCCCATTAAGAAACAAGACAACGATCTTTAAGCTCGCTGCTATCAACCTGAAAGGATTAAAAAAATACAAATTTAAACATAGTTTAATACTATTATTATTGTAAATACAAGTTTGTTATAATTTAAAAGGTAAAAAAATAGGAAAAAACTAAACGAAAAACCCATGGGTCAGCCCACGGTCCGGTCCTAGTCCTAGAATCAGAGAAGTAGGTCTGACCCATTTTGATCCGGTCAGACCCGAGTTAGGCCCGACCCGGCCTTGAACCTCGATGGTGCCTGAACTGGCTCAGCCCACGCAAGTGTTCAAAACCATATAAGGAGGAGTTGAAATGTCCAAACCATCCTAATGTGCTTCGTGTGAATGACTCAAAACACAATATTATCACTGGAATTCTTCAATAAACTTTGTACTCCTTGTCTTATACTTCTTTTTATGTAGAAGACCCTATATCTTCTCCCCACTCCCCAATGAATTTCTTAGGGGGTTAGTAAAATAGAACTCAAAACTAGAACTAGAACAATTTGTGAGATAAAATTTTATAGTGTTAGTTAACTAGAACTAAAAATAGAATAAAATTTTACAGTGTTAGTCAATTAGAACTCTAACATATCTAGAACTGGGATAATTATGAAAAATTATCTCATTTTTTTATTTTTTTATACAAAAATGAAAGTTCTAGTCTCTTAAATTATCCCAAGTTTTATCTTGGAATAAATGGTAAAAAAACCAGAACTCCTATTTATTTTATTATTTTTTATATTTCTTTTTTCTTTACTTCTTTCCTACTATGATCATCACCATCATTAGACCAGAGCATCAGATCAGATCCTGTCTCCTCTTAGTCATCTCTGGTATTTTCTTTTTTTACCAAATATTATAATTATATAATTAATTCTAAAAGTAAAGATTGTAATAACCCATAATTTATTAAACAATAAAAGAGATGGGGGAAAGAGATCTCGGGAAACAAAAAAGGAAGGAAAATGTGAAAAAAAAAATTTAGACTTGGATAATAATAATAATTTTAAAATAAAAAACCTACGATGTATATTATAATAATATTTATAAATATTTTATAGTCTAACCAAAAGTTATTTAATAGTAAATAACATTCTCATAAATACTTTTTAATCAACAATAGTAAGTTGAAATTACATAAACAGTATTTATATTATATCCTCAAAAACATTTATTCCACGTTATTTTATCAAAATACTCCGCTTTACAAAATTATTTCTATTTATCCCACTAAAACATCACATTAATAAAAAGTTATTTTACTTTAATTATTACCCCTACCTACCCCTAAGTTTCAAATAGCAACTCCTTTGTACCACAAATGGAAAGAACTAGGAAAGAACAAGATAGAGAGCTCTTTCCTCCACTCAATGAGTTCGATTTCGGATACGATGTGCGCGAATCGGCTGAATCTCTGCTCTCCATCCACGTCATCGTCAAAAAAAAAATCGTGTCAACGGCTACAGTTTTTTTTTTTATTTTTTGATTTTTTCCTTGTTGGGTTTCACGGTGGACCCCATCACCAGCATCAGCCGACTATTAACCAGAACCGGATTATGGCGCCGATATTTATCACGCAGCGCGCGTGTCCCACCGGGACCCACCGCGACCTTGGCCCGTGTGTGGCTCTTATCCTCAACGAGAACAGAGATTAATAGGGTTTAGTTCGATATTAGCTCCTCTAAGTCAAATCATTCATGTTTTGGATTTATCCTAAATCGTTGAAATTACTATTGAGTCCTCAACATCACTCGACTCGTTCAGAATTAGCTCCCAAGGTAAGCCACCCTTTTGAATTGGGAAAATATTCTTTCGACTTTAACTTTATAAAGGTGAAATGTTATCTATACCCACTTTTAGTACGACCCCATATTAGATCCAAGGAGGGAAAAAAATTTCAGCGTTGATTTTGAGAGCGATAGATAGGTAAAAGTATATTCCCTTTACTAGAAGATGAGCAACCAGAGAAAGAGAGAGAGAGAGGGGGAGAGAGGGAGATGAAAATTTGTTGTTTGGAGAGCAGGAGTTATTGGCATGAATTTCCCAATGGATATACTAATTTCAGAGCACCGGTCCTATCAAAACGTCCTGCATGGTGCGGGATGATCTGAACAAAATAGTGGAGCAAGTAGATGATCAAACTGTTGTGCGCGACGGAAGTCAAAACTAAACCAATGTGCTTCGAGAGATCAAATCAAACAAACACCGAGAGAAGGCCAAACAATGCGAAATAACGTCACAAACTTAAACAACCAATTTTACGTGGTTCGGCAAGTTGCTTATGTCCACGGGGCAAGAAGGGGATGAAGTTTTCACTAATAGAGAAAGAGAGATTACAAACCAACCAATCTCACCAGCAAATCTCTCAATCTCTCAAACAATAACCCTAATCAATAGCTCAGAAAATACCTCTTTTCTGTGCTTCAAATATCCCCGATTCTATCACCAATCAAAGCCAAAGAAACCCTAAAACGTGTGTTTTCATTGATACCAAACACAAATCACAAACAGAACAGGAAACCAAAGCAGACCCGAACCCGACTCGTGGTCGACCGCACTTGACGTCGCGATCGACCGGACAGAACGACATAAAACCAATAAACCAATTACAGGGTCTGTGGTCGACCGGACATGTTACCGCGGTCAACCGTCAAAAGTTCAGAGACCACCATGTCTTGTGCACGTTCGCGGTCGACCACTGCAAAGCTCATGGTCGACCGTGAAGCTTCCAAAATGATCCCTGCTTCCAAAAACTTGTTCTTCTTCCAACACTTCGCCAAATCTACACAAACTGCCTCCCTTCGGTCCAAATGTAAGGTTCAAACAACCCCCCTGCTGCTGTGGGGTTTTTCTAATAGGATTGTCATTTGTCACTCCTAATTTCAAACGTCTTATATGAACCTTGGATACCTAAGAGCAGTTTCAGTGATTTGAGTGACTAGCCTTGAAGTATGAAAGACTTAGAGGGACTAAAGGACAAATCTTGACAACGGAAAGAAAGAAACGTACTAAGTGGGGAAATACATACAGATGGAGTTGAGGGAGGAAGAAGGAGACGTCTCAATGAAGACCACCGCCTTTAATTTAGGAGAAATATATGGTTGAATAACCATTAATAATTAAAAAATCTTGAGAGATTATATTGTAATTAAAGTTTTATTGAGAGAAGTCTAGAGAGAGAGAGAGAGAGCAAGAAAAAAGGGAAGAGAGGAGGAGGCTTTAAATGCAGCCCCATGTCCTCATTTTGTGAACCCATCTCTGCCTTCACGTGTTCAGTGTTCTTCTCCTTCCTCCCCTTATCCTTTTATTTCCCTCTTCATTTTATAAAGCCGTCTCCTCGGGGGCAGAGAGTGAAGAAAAATTGTTGCTTTGCTTGATTTTGGTGGTGATGGATGATGGCAAGAGAGCAGCCAAGGCCTTCGTTGATCAATATTTTCCTGTGAAGGAGCCAAACTCCAAGCCGGCTGATATTTTTGGGGACCTCTTCACCTCACCAAACTCAAAGAAGGTAAATCTGTTTGATGGGTTGTGGTTTATAATTGCTTTGTTCCTCGTGGGTATTTGTTATTTTATTGTTTTGTTGATTGGACTGGGTTTATTTCATATTTTAATTGTTGATTTAAAGGGTTCAGATTTTAATTTTGATTTTTCAGGAGTCTCCTAAGAAACAGGGACACGGAGGTCAGAGTTTCAGTGCTCATATTCCGATTACAGGTTCATGAACCGTTCTCTTCTTTGACTCTTGCTGCCGTGCTCTCTGTCTCACTTGCATCCGCGCATGCTGTTGTTTTATTAACTATAGATTTGTTACAGATACTTGTACCTAAAAACTAAGGGATGATATATTAAATGATAATCCAACAACTCAATCTCAAGTGTCTTTATTGGCACAATTGAAGGTTCTGTATGTAAAAGCTTCTTAAGATTGAAAAGTGTAGGGTAATGAATGTTGAGGTAGTTGAATAACTATGCGTAGGGATGAATTCTATGATTTCGGTTTTCGGTAAATCTTTACGATTGAAGATGAACTTTTGCAGATGGAAAATACCAAGGCAATCCCAACAAAAGCCAGAACGCTTCTCAAAAGGGCAGCAACTCAACTGAACACTGTGAAATCTCGGAGCCATGCCTTATGAGCTCGTCTGTTGATTATGGTTGCAGAGACAATTACCCGTATAATCCAGACAATCGGTACCCCGGTCCTTCCTATTATGTAGTAAGTTCTACCTATCCAATCTAGTGAACGTTTATGGAAAAGGTATCAAGAAGTTGATGATAGGGTTAATTGCACATAGACCCCGTGTAGTATCGTTGTTTTGAACTTATTACCCTGCAGTCTCATTGCTGCAGATAGACCCCCCACCCCTGGGTTAAATTTCTTTTGACACTTCACCCTCATATAGACTTGCTAATTTCACCCACGGGCAAGGTTTGTCAAACTTTCACCTAGGGTGATAGAGGCAGAATTTTTTAAACTTCCAGGCTTATCTGCAGCAATACGAAAGGGGTCCATGAGCAATTAACCTTTGATTATGTTTCTAATGTGGGATATGCCCTTGGATTTGTTTAGGAGAAGAAGGATAGAAAGGATGGTTCTGATTACTCAAGCCCTGAAATTGCTGGAGCAGAATGGTGGCAAGGTAATAATCTCAATTGACAAATGAAAATCCTCGGGTTACATAAAATTTACGCATAATATGCCGACAAATTAATTCGTGCAATATTTTCTACCAGGATCATTCTACTACTGAAGGTTGGTCAAAGAATAGATGCTCTGTGGTTAAATAGGAAGAAGGTACTTCAACATTTTGAGCTTTGATAAGCTTTAGTCAGTGACCCAATATAAGTCATTCATTTTATTTTGTTTTTTCTTAATGCATAAATTATAGTTGATTTGGCCTGATTTCAGTAATCAAGCTTATTGTGAGAGCTTTGTGTTTTTTTGTGAGCATTGAGCCTTCACCATATGTTCTTATACTGATGTATTGTTTGTGTTCTTGCTTAATAAAAGTAGGTACTACTGGAAGCTGCTGAAGATGGATGGTTTCTATGCCGTACACAAAAAAGTGACTGTTTTCTTTGATCCTTCTTTTTATTTAGGGTTAGCAGAATTGTATATGTTCTCTACTGAAAGTAGACTGGTTATTTTTTTTTTTTCAATTTTTTTTTTCTTTGTGTGTGGACTGTGACAGCTTGATTGCTTAATCCCAGTTTCTATTGTATTATGTTCTTGAATAATTAAGACAGTCTCTCAGCTCTTTGTTTGGTTTTATAAATCGAAGATGTAATTGTTATCTTAACAGCTTAACCCCAGTTAAATAAATTTTCTAAATTCCTGATGCCCTGCTGAATGAGGTTTTTGAGAGGAGATTGAAAGAGTGGATCTAGTGGAATAATGATTCATTCAACCTGAAGGAGGAATGGACTGAGACTAATAGATGAATGATATTGATAAGAAACAAGCATGGTAGCATTGTTGAATATTGAGCAAATTTAGACAAAAATTTACTCCAAGTAGTAACATAATAGATGAATGATATTGATAAGAAACAAGCATGGTAGCATTGTTGAATATTGAGCAAATTTAGACAAAAATTTACTCCAAGTAGTAACATAATAGATGAATGATATTGATAAGAAACAAGCTTGGTAGCATTGTTGAATATTGAGCAAATTTAGACAAAAATCTACTCCCAAGTAACATCCCTTTCCTCAAAATTTCTACATGTTTTCTAGTTAAAACTGCACTATAGATTATCCTTAAAAGCTAGAGTCTCCCCATTAATTTTTGGTGCGTTCTTTGTCGATGCATCCAAAACTCACAAAAAGGAGCAATTTTTTTCCAATAGCGAGATTCAAATTTTCAGTTCAGACGCTACAAAACCGTAATCTCTAGTATTACAGTTAGTATTAAGATCGCAGGTGAAGGCACCAAACTAGCATCTCATCAACAGCGCACCTCAGCTCACTACAATGCTATAGGGGGTTCTTTTGACAGTACATCTCCATCCACTGTTGGATTTAATCTAATAAATCTATTTGTGGGCACATATGATTAATCAATGTGTATTGCTATCTTTCAAGATAACCCACTAACGTGATCAATTAAGTTGGGTTAATGGGTATTTAATTATAATCATGGGTTATATGTGCAGATACCGGGTTGTAATTGTGATTTGTTGATTGGCCAAATTGCAAAAGTACAACACCTATAAATAAGGGGTTGTGGTCCCTAACCTAGGGTTAACAACTTCTCTAATTCTCTTCACCCCCATCTCAAGAGAGAATTTCGGCCAAGAGAGAACCCTAAGGTTAGAAGATCATCAAAAACCCAAATCAAGATTTCTACTATGGATTCAGGTATAAGCTTCCGCTCTTAAGATTTTTGTTTAATCTCTTTGAATTAATCATGGCTATATGGTTTTAAGATCTAAAGTTTTAGATCTCACATCCACGGATTACAAAAAAAAAAGAAAAAAAAGGAACAAACTTTAGCGGCAAGATCAAATTTTGATCCGAACCCACAATCTGAAATCAACTAACCATTACCTCGTGAAAGCGTAGAAGATGATCCCAATGTAGATCAGCATCGCCGCCGGGATCAGCGTCACGAGCGGGATCACGGCCCCGACGGCGGCCCCGCCGCAGCCGATCCTCCCCAGCTTGATCTGGACCACATCGACGAGCGCCATCATCAGGAACCCGCAGCCGGCCACGGAGCCCACCGCCGAGGCCAGGATCCCCGCCCGCAGCGCCGCCCTGTTCACGCGCAGGGCGCGCGGGCCGTTTGGGGGGCGCAGGATGCGGATGGCCTGCTTGAGGCAGAGGGCGACGAGGGAGGAGAAGAGGAAGGAGGAGAAGGAGAAGACGTGGAGAGTGACCATGGACTCGGCGGTGGAGGGGGCGGCGGAGCAGGCGGAGGGGGCGGCGGTGGGGTCGGAGGGGTTCCAGGCGAGGCCGATGAAGACGGCGAGGGTGAAGAGGGAGTTCACGTTGGTGATGCCGTCGAGGGCGGTGATGTGGATGCTGGTGGCGGCGGCGGAGGAGGAGGAGGAGGTTTGGGCGGCGTCGTCGTAGTAATGGTGGCGGTGATTGTGGTTTTCCCCGTCCATTTTTGGGGTTGGAGATCTGAGGCTCGATTCGATGTGAGCAGAGAGAGGGTGGTGGCTGAAGTGGGGGTTAATTTCAGCAAAATCTCCCCGAACTTTGGGTGTTTTGCACATAAGCCCCATGAACTTTTTATCAGCCAAAACCCCAAATTTTTTTTGGGGGTCTCGGGTTGTTTGGTCGGTTTCCCAGAAGGTTGACAAAGAAATCTTGGGTGTGGGGGGTCGAATTCAATCTATGGGAATGGGAAGATGCCTCCATGTTGATTTCTAGGTGGGGACCAAAAAGGGAAGAAGAGCGAATTACCGGGAAAAAACCCATGAACTTTTGAGGAGTTACAGTAAATCCCATCAAAATAGTAAGATTTCCTATAATTTATACAAATTATAGGAAGATTTCCTATAATTTGTACAAATTGAACCAAACACCCTCTAAATTTATAGAAAAGTATCAACTTTATTGAAAAGTGTCAATGAATGTGGTATCAGATTTCTGGGTGATTTTCGTCCATTTTGAGAGGAAATTAATTTATGTAAATTTGGTATTTTTTGTAATTTACAAAAAATATTTCTATAAATTTTTTTAACCAAACACAATTTACGAAAATCTACAGAAAATTTTTAATTACATAATTGTTATTGTCAAACATTTTGAGAAAACTTTTTTATAAACTTATGCAACCTATAATTTTTTTGTTTGGTTCAAAACCTCCTATAATTTTTTTGTTTGGTTCAAAACAAAAAAAATGACTCATAACTTTATAAAAAATAGCAAGATTTCCTATAATTTGTACAAATTGAACCAAACACCCTCTAAATTTATAGAAAAGTGTCAACTTTATTGAAAAGTGTCAATGAATGTGGTGTCAGATTTCTGGGTGATTTTCGTCCATTTTGAGAGGAAATTAATTTATGTAAATTTGGTATTTTTGTAATTTACAAAAAATATTTCTATAAATTTTTTAACCAAACACAATTTACGAAAATCTACAGAAAATTTTTAATTACATAATTGTTATTGTCAAACATTTTGAGAAAACTTTTTTATAAACTTATGCAACCAAACACCACCTTTAGTCTCAAAAAATACCCTTTTATTAAAAATGAAAAATAGGTAATTTTTAAGACTAATAATTATTTTTATCTTTTTTTCTCACACATGTTTGTCACATGAGATGTTAGAATGTATTATGTTAATTTGAAGATTAAATTAGAAATTGTCATGTTGAACTTTAATAAAATAAAATACTCCATGGGAATTATATGCAACAACTACTCTTTTCCTTTTTTTTCTTTTTCTTAGGGGTTTTTTTTTAGGGGGGGAGGGGGGGGGTCGGGGGTGTATTTAGCAGGGGGGGGGGGTAGTGTAAGAAAAAGTTGACGAGGATTTTACTGTAACTCCTCAAAAGTTCATAATTTTTTGTAATTAACACAAAAAAGAGAATTTATAAAAAAGGGTTTTCTATAATGTAAATTTCGTGTTGTCTAGAAAAAGGATTTCTATATTGTGAATTTATTGTTTTCTGGTGCAACCAAACACGCCCAAATAACAAAAATGTTTAAAAGAAAAAACTACTTTACCTATTTGCTATTTTTAACTTTCGAAGTGTATATGTTCCCGTATAATACTCGTTGTATTACTTACAGCAGTGTACATACTTAAAAGTAATTAACATATTACTTTGGTTTTCTCGGTCCATTTTTGTGAGATCTCAGGGACGAAGCCAACGAAGGGAGTTTATGAAAGGATATGCTTGTAACGCTGTACTTGTAATTTTCTCTTTATAACTAGGTAGTCAACGCTCCTCAGCTACAACGTATACCTCCTTTAAAAAATTAACATTTAAATGCTAGTTTAACGCAGTGCAAAAGTATAAACCTTAGAGTCCACTAAGGGTCATTTTTTGAATCCACAAAGAATAATCTTCGAATCAACAAGGATAATATATAATAAAGAGGATTTTTTTGATGAAAAAGTTATGCATCTAAAATTTATAATACTCTGCTTAAATATGAAACAAATAAGACTCCTAGGACCCAAACCTTACCAAAATTAAAAATAACAAAACTCTCCTTAAAAGACTTTATGATTGAGGAAACATATAGGTCAAATTTAAAATCAAACATGATTTGTTTCCTAATCAAAACTGCCTCCTAAACTATTATCCAAAATAAAATAAAAAAACTGACAAAAACTCTGATATCTTTTGCTAAACAAACGAAGGCAAACTAAACGACGATGGGTTTAGTTCACTCCATCTTGAAAAAAATACATAATTTTCATATATAATTCATCCAATTTTAAAGTACAGTTTAGAAAATATCACACGTTTTTCGTTGCAAATCATTTTAGTGTGTTGGGCCCACATTTGGGTTTCTGACATTCTAGTTTTATCCATGAATATATATGCAATGTATTCTACATCTTATTTGCATTTCAACACAGTGACCGAGCCATCCATTAGCAGGAGGGGGGATCATATGTGGCCCCCAAGAATTCTTTTTTTTTTACTACTTAATTAGTAAAGGTAGATGTGTCTTCATAACTTTTATCAATATGGCCCTCTGAGCTACCCGGTTTAAAAAAACCCTCTATTCCCAAGTCAATTCACATTTAAGAAGGGTAAAATTGACACTTAAATACTTTATAGTTTCACTCTCTTAGCACTTATCTACACTCACTTGTCTTTTCATGGCATTCATAGGCCCTAAGTTGTTTAGAATTGACACATATTACTGCTCTATATTATGCAAACACGAAAATTTTCACCCGAATATTAATTCTAATATGACATTTAGAACCAATTAGGTTACGAGTGTCATTATTAGAACATTCAAGTAAAAATTTGCACATTCGCATCATAGAGGGTACTAATGTGTCAATTTTAAAAAGCTTAGCTATATCAATGCTACGAAAACAAGTAGGTATATAAGTGCAAAGTTTGCGAAAACTATAAGGCATTTAATTGTTATTTAGCCTTTAAGAAACAAAAGAAAATTAAAATAGAAAGTTCTTAGTTCTTCTTTCTTCTTCCAATTTCCGCTTCTATTTAGGGTCTGTTCGTTTGCCTTAAAAAAATGGGAAATCAAAGAAATAGAAAACTATTTCTAAGAAAAATAGGTTTTTGATTTGTTCGGTTGGCTAAAAACAAAAGGAAATCAAAGAAATGGAGATGAGATGAGATGAGTTGTCACATTATTATTGGATGATGTGAGTGATTTTTTAAGAAAACTAGTTTTGATGTTGTTCGGTTGGCGAAAAAAATAAGGAAATGAATTATAAGAAATCTATTTCCTGTAGTTTTGTTGTTTTCTTTTGTTTGGTTCATTCTTAAAAATAAGAAATGAAATGAGATGAGATGAGTTGTCATTGTATTATTGGGTGATGTGAAGAAAGATTAAGAAAAGTGTTTTCACAACTTTTTGGGATGAAAACAAAGAAATGAAATGTTAATGAGATGAGGTGAATTGTTATAATATTTTATTCGATGATGTGAGTGATTTAAAATGATGAAAAGAGATGAGTTGAGTGATGTTTGGATGAAAATAATATTTTATTAGATGGGATGATGAGTTGTTAGATAAAAATAATATTTTATTAGATGTGGTGGATGGGTGGTTAGATGAAAATAATATTTTATTAGATGTGGTGGATGAGTGGTTAGATGAAAATAATATTTTATTAGATGATGTGGATGAGTTGTTGGATGAAAATAATATTTTATTGGATGTTGTGGGTGAGTTTTAGGGATGGAAATGGAAGAAATGGATTATTTTGAGATTTCTACCTTTTCTATTTTCATTTCTTGGTTTTTAGGAAATAAACGAACAGGCCCTTAGCAAATATCTAACCTTAGTTCTCAATTACCTCACTTGGTTTGGGTGATGATGTGATCCATCGATCGAATCTTTGAAAATGTGATATGATTTTTTATTTTGTTATGATTTTTTATTGGGAAAATTGTTTCAAGGCCCCAAAATTAAATTGCTGATGTGTCCCATCCCCTTGAACTTTTTTCAATGTGCTTTTTACCTAAAATTGAAAAATCCATGTGAATCAGCCCTCTTTACAATTTCCAAGACAAAAAATTCCTAAACTACCCTCTTCTTCTTCTCCAGATCTTCTCTAGATCTACTCCTCTTCCTACAAACCCATCTCCTCTTCCACCATCTCTCTAACCTCACTCGAAACCTCCAACACCGCCGCTACCTCCGTCACCTCTGTCTCTACCTCGCCAGGGGGTTCTGCAAGAACGGCAACAGGTGCAGGTTCCTCCACGACCTCAACGAGGACAAGCTCGATGCCGCCATGGCCTCGCCGCCGCCGCCGCCGTCAGGTTTCCGTACCCCCTCGGGCAGCTTGCTGATGTCCCCGTTGTCGCCCATGAACCAGAGGTAGGTGAACGGGTCAATCGAGGATCGACCGGAGTGAGTTTGATGTTGTTTGTTGTCATGTAAGCTTCAGTTGAACTGGGAAGGAGTTTGATGTTGTTCTCTGTGCAGTTTGATTGTTATTGATATTGCAAATTATATGGTGAGATTTTGGGAATGCATTGTGGTCATTGTTGGTTTGATAACACTTTTCCTGCTGATAACACTTTCAGAGAAGATGATGTCTCCAATTATTTTAGGTTACGGGAAATTTTCTTTTTGAACTTGTTGATGGTTTGACAATTGTTGTTTGAGGTTAAAACTGATTTGGGTTCGTGTTATTTTCTATAGTATTTATGGGCCAGTTCAAGATGTGAGGATCCCCTAATCTCAACATGTTATGTTGGGGCTTGGATGCATATCAAAATCAAGAAAGAAGTAATAAACTCAGGGTGTGGTATGTATAAATGTTGTACAAATTTGTGATGGTGATTTCTTGTGTCTGCTGTTGTTTGTTGTTATGTAAGCTCCAGTTGAACTGAGAAGGAGTTTGATGTTGTTCTCTGTGCAGTTAAATGTTGTGGTTAGCATGTTAACTCTTGTGGATATCATGTTAACTCTTGTGGCTAACATGTTAACTATTGTGGATAACATGTT
>BQKN01063962.1:0-10586 GCA_022839385.1 Asparagus kiusianus
CGTACCAGGAGAGCTAGCCAGGCAGAGTCACAGCAGACTCCACCTGATCAGCAGCCAGCTCAGTCCGAGCCCCAGCAGGTTCCACCCGAGCCGCAGCAGGCTCCTCAGTATCTGGTGGATCTCATGGCCCCTCTTATTGCTCGGATGGCAGCTATCGAGGAGATGGTGACGACTCACATAGCACCACGGACACCACCACCACCAGTAACTCAGCAGCCGGGGATACCAGCCGTCCCGATCAGAGAGAGAGATCCAGAGGTAGCACCTGTAGTTATTCCACTGGCAGCACCTGTTAGAGCCACGGAGCAGGAAGCTTGGCTCCGCATGGTAGAGAGATATCAGAAGATGAGGGCACCAGAGTTTCAGGGGTCACCAGACCCTCTTGCAGCCCACAAGTGGAAGGAGGATGTGAGCAACATTCTCGATATTCTCAGTGTGGATTCAGTCCAGAAACAGAGATTAGCATCTTATAGCTTGAAGGGAGATGCCGGGAGATGGTACCGGCTACAGTTTACCCCAGAGCAGAGGATGACCCTCACATGGGAGGACTTCGTTTATTTCTTTGATGGACAGTATGTCTCTTCCTCAGCACGGACTGGGAAGGAGCTCGAGTTATCCCGGTTGACTCAGGGAGACATGACCGTGGTAGATTTTGAGAGCAGATTCATGCAGCTATTGCATTTCACGGGCATGTGGCAGACCGGAGAGCGTCAGGCTCAGATGTTTTTGGCTGGGCTTCGCCCAAATCTCCGACGGTACCTCGTGTCGAGGAGGTTTTATTCAGTTAGGGAGGTAGCTGAGGCTGCCACTTCTCAGGAGATCGAGACCTCTATGTTCCAAAAGGACAAGGAGGGGAAGACCAAGACAGGGCAGAGTAGTGATAAGGGCAAGAACAAGAGAGGCTTTTCTGGTCACCAGCAGCAGCATCAGGGCCCTCATAAGAAGGGACCCCAGCAGGATCAGCGAGCGCACCAGCAGCGCAAGTTCCAGGGTTCTTGTTTCAACTGCCACAAATTCGGGCACAAGGCTTCAGAGTGTCGTAGTGCACCAGCAGGAGCTCAGCAGGGCAAGGGCCCGAACCAGCCGCAGCAGCGACAGCAGGGCAGAGGACAGGGTCAGCCGAACAGACTTGAGGCACCGCCAGCGACGCAGAGGGCAGAGGGGCAGGTTCGAGCAGTTCAGGAGGCTCCCCAGGGGCAGATTGTTCCATACTCCCCAGCATTAGCAGTTGAGCAGACTTCAGCTCCAGGCAGAGTTTATGCAGTGGTCCCCCGTGATCACGGTGCTAGCGGAGCAGTTGTGGAGGGTACGTTCCTTGTGAATTCCTTTCCCGCCCGTATTCTATTTGATTCGGGAGCTTCGCATTCTTTCATCTCGCATGCATTCATGGCTAGACTCCAGCTTGTAGCTCAGCCACTAGACACCCCTTTGTCAGTTTCCACCCCTTTAGGTGAGGTATCGCTTCTGGAGAGCGTGTGTAGGAGGTGTACCGTCAGTTTAGACGAGTCGGAGTTCATAGTTGATCTGATAGTATTGCATATGTCCGAGTTTGATGTTATTCTTGGTATGGACTGGTTGTCATCCTACCATATTAGTATTGACTGCTTTGCGAAGACAGTCAAGTTGCGAGCGTCCGATGGGTCCGAGTTGATTGTAGCCACCTCTCAGGGCAACCGATTTGCGGAGTCGTTCCTGGCGTACATCGAGGAGGTGCTGCGACGGGATCAGGGAGCCGAGTTATTAGAGACTAGAGTTGTCTCAGATTTTCAGGATGTCTTTCAAGACATACCTGGGTTACCTCCTGTGAGAGAGGTTGAGTTCTGCATCGAGTTGCAGCCTGGCACAGCCCCTATATCCCGCGCACCCTATCGCATGGCACTAGCTGAGATGAGAGAGCTGTAGACCCAGTTGGACGAGTTGTTAGCTCAGGGTTTTATTCGCCGGAGTCATTCTCCGTGGGGCGCACCGGTCCTCTTCGTGAAGAAGAAGGACGGTAGTATGAGATTATGCATAGATTATAGAGAGTTGAACAAGGTCACAATCCGGAATAGGTACCCACTACCTAGGATTGATGACTTGTTTGACCAGCTACAGGGAGCGCAGTATTTCTCAAAGATTGATCTTCGTTCTGGCTATCATCAGTTGCGGGTTCAGGAGATGGATATTCCCAAGACCGCCTTTCTTACTCGATATGGATCCTTCGAGTTCTTGGTCATGCCATTCGGGTTGACCAATGCACCCGCAGTATTCATGGATTTGATGAACCGGGTTTTCCGTCCCTTTTTAGATCAGTTTGTGATCGTCTTTATCGACGATATTCTTATCTACTCGAGATCAGAGGCGGAGCACGAGGAGCATCTACGGATAGCGTTGAGGACCCTCCAGGAGCATCAGCTGTATGCTAAGTTCAGCAAGTGCGAGTTTTGGCTTTCCGAAGTCAGATTTCTTGGCCACGTCATCAGCAGAGAGGGCATAGCAGTGGACCCGGCTAAGGTCACGGCAGTTCTTGATTGGGAGCCACCGAAGACGGTGACAGAGATTCGCAGCTTTCTGGGTTTAGCTGGATATTATAGGAAGTTCATTCAGGACTTCTCGAAGATTTCGACGCCGATTACACACCTTACGAAGAAGGGTGTACAGTTCACATGAAGCATGGAGTGCCAGAAGGCCTTTGATATTTTAAAGACTAAGTTGACTACAGCGCCGGTTCTGATTATTCCGAGCAGCGACAGGACATTCGTGGTGTACACGGATGCATCATTGGCAGGCCTAGGAGGCGTATTGATGCAAACCCAGAGGGTGGTAGCCTATATCTCACGGCAGTTGAGGGTGCATGAGCAGAACTATCCCACTCATTACTTGGAGTTAGCAGCAGTGGTGTTTGCACTGAAGTCATGGAGGCACTATTTGTATGGAGTGCAGTTCGAGCTATTCACAGACCATCAGAGTCTGAAGTATCTCTTTTCTCAGAAGGAACTCAACCAGAGACAGAGGAGGTGGATTGAGTTCATCAAGGACTACGAGTTCGCGATTCAGTATCATCCAGGGAAGGCGAACGTCGTACCAGATGCCTTGAGTAGGAAGCGTCGACATCGGATTGTGGCTTTGAGGTGTTCATTGCATAGAGATCTTATCACTCTTAGCCAGTTTGATTTTCGACCCGAGGTTGGAGGAACCAGTGCGTTTTTGGGAGCTGTGTCAGTGTAGCCATCTTGGAGTGACAGGGTTGTCAGAGCACAGTTGGAGGACTCTTGGATTTAAACCCGTAAGGGGGAGATCTCCAAGGAGCCTAAGGCTGATTGGACCGTTGGAGCAGATGGAGGCCTACGGATGAAGGGTAGGTTGGTCATGCCAGCTAGTTCAGAGCTGAAGAGGGAGTTGTTTGATGAGGCACATCGTACTCGGTACACAGTGCATCCAGGGACTACCAAGATGTACAAGGACTTGAAGAGACGTTTCTGGTGGAGTGGTATGCGGAGAGAGATTGCAGATTTTGTGGCTAGATGTTTTACCTGTCAGCAGGTGAAGGCAGAGCATCAGAGACCTGCAGGGACCCTTCAGCCTTTGCCTATTCCGGAGTGGAAGTGGGCAGATATTTCCATGGATTTTATCGTGGGGTTGCCGAAGTCGAAGAAGGGGAATGATTCAGTTTGGGTGATAGTAGACCGGTTGACGAAGTCAGCACATTTTATTCCAGTAAGGACCACTTATACAGCCGAGACCTATGCGAGGATCTTCATTCGGGAGATAGTTCGACTTCACGGAGTTCCAGATTCGATCGTGTCAGATCGGGGATCGGTCTTCACTTCACATTTTTGGAGGAGTTTCCAGGACTCATTTGGTAGCACCCTATCTTATAGCAGTGTATTCCACCCCCAGACGGATGGCCAGACAGAGAGGGTGAATCAGGTGTTGGAGGACATGTTGCGGGCATGTGTCATTGACTTCCAAGGCAGTTGGGAGGATCATATTCCACTGGTAGAGTTCGCTTATAACAATAGTTATCAAGCGACGATCGGTATGGCCCCGTATGAAGCATTATATGGGAGACCTTGTAGATCACCGATATGTTGGGCCGAGCCGGAGGACAGCTTGATGCTTGGACCAGAGTTAGTGAGGCAGACTACTGAGAAGGTAGCCTTGATCAGGGAGCGGATTCTAGCCGCTCAGAGTCGGCAGAAGAGCTATGCAGATAAAAGACGAAGACCCCTCGAGTTTCAGATTGGGGATTTGGTTATGCTGAAGGTGTCGCCTATGAAAGGCGTGCAGCGATTCGGGAGGCGAGGGAAGCTTGCACCGAGGTATATTGGACCATTTCAGATTTTGGAGCGCATTGGAGCTGTGTC
Source organism: Asparagus kiusianus (assembly GCA_022839385.1). Lineage (NCBI taxonomy): Eukaryota > Viridiplantae > Streptophyta > Magnoliopsida > Asparagales > Asparagaceae > Asparagus > Asparagus kiusianus. The sequence continues at coordinate 4,347 of BQKN01063962.1, forward strand.
ATACAGACTAGATCTTCCAGCTTCTATGTCTAGTATACACAATGTATTCCACATTTCTATGCTCAAGAAGCACTTGCATGACGAGGAGCAGCAGCGAGTGTTGGATGCACCGGAGATTGAGCTTCAGGATGATTTGACTACTATAGAGATCCCGGTATCTATTCTTGCTAGAGAAGACAAGAGACTCAGAAACAAGGTAATTCCATTGGTGAAAGTTCGGTGGAACCGAAGTGGAGTGGAGGAAGCTTCTTGGGAACGCGAGGAGGACATGCGACGTGACTACCCACACTTATTTGAGCAGGTAAATTAACTAAAGTATTTTTGACGTGAATTCCTACTTGTATATTTATATGAATACCTTGACACCTATACTTAACACTAGAATGATGGTATTTTTATCTAATTCCTAATCTTGCGGAACACATGGTATATGCATGGGGGGTTCCTTGTTTGGATTTTTCGCCCGACGTACTAGTTCCGTTAGGTTAGGGGTCGAATAAGAATATTACCATTGTAGATCGTTAAGTGTAAATGTCACTATATGCTTATTTTAGTGATTGATATGTGTGAATGAGTATGTGTGCGGGTTGGATTAGACCCTTGTTGTGCTTTTCAGCATCATTGCGAGTTAGATATGATTCCTGAATTTCGAGGACGAAATTCTTTTAAGGGGGGAAGAATGTAAGACCCCGTTGATTTTGACAACTTTCAAGTGTGAATATGAGTGAACAAAGATAATTAATATATATTATAAATATCTTTGTGGCATGGTCATGCATGGGAAATGATATTTGAGCCTATGAGCATGTGTATATGCCTCAGGTATGAGGATGAGTTGCAAGTTTGCAAATCGTGTGCAAAAGAAATCATAGTATGCAGATTTTTGTTCATGAGTCGACTCATAACATGTCATGAGTCGACTGATCAGGTTGAGTCGACTTGCGCCTGTCATAAGTCGACTCATGATATCAAGTCCTGTTCCCTTTTTCTTTCTGCTGAGTCGACTCATAATTTATGAGTCGACCCATGAGTCATGAGTCGACTCATGACACATCATGAGTCGACTCATCGACGATTTTCTGGGTGGTTTCGGGTCGGGTTTGCTGGGTTTCGGGTCGGGTTTTCATTGACTTATATATGCTCCCCTCACCCGAAAACTCCCATTTTTCATCTGAACTCCCAAGAAACCCTAGCCCTCTTCCTCTCCCTCAAAACCCTAGGTGTTCTTGGTGTTTTTGGAGGCATTGCAAGGGGTTTTCAGTGTTCTCTCTTGGATTTCAGCGAAGGGGATTGCTATTCTTCACATTTGAGGCGAGTAGCATCTCACCCAAACCCTTCCCTATGTTTTTATTTATTGATAAACGTTTTTAATGAGTTTTATTGAGCCTAAGCCTTATTTTCAAGTATAAATCAATGCTCTTGATAGGGTGAATGCTAGAAATCATGTGTTTAAGATTTTAAATCCCCACCAACCAGTTTTTAATGAAAACCCAGATCTGGAATTTTGTTTAAAGGATAAAAACATGAGTATTTATTTTGGTTTAATGTTTTTTATTCATGTTTAGGGCTAAATGTTAGATCTAATCTATAAGAGATCGTTTCCCATGATAGATATGTTTTTCTTACTGTATAATAGGGTAAAATTGAAGGTTAGATATGTTGTATATCAGAAGAATTGAAATGGGTAACGTTTAGATCAAATTCCAGTTCATTATATGCAAATTTCAGCCCGTGAGTCGACTCACGACTCATCATGAGTCGACTCATCAGGTTGAGTCGACTCATGACCTGTCATGAGTCGACTCACGAAGTGTTATGATGTTCCTTTTTGCTTCTGTTGAGTCGACTCGTCAAGATACGAGTCGACCCATGAGCTATGAGTCGACTCATAAAAATCATGAGTCGACTCACGAAGTTGTATCCGGTTGCCATTTACCTTCTGCTCAGTCAACTCGTTATTGGTCACGAGTCGACCCATGAGGCTTGAGTCGACTCATTAGTGAGCATGAGTCGACTCATCCGAGAATTTCCTGTTTTCTTCGTGTTGCTGTTTAATCGCATGCTGTATACACTCATATAGGTTGAACTCATGTGTGATACATGTGAGATGACTCTTTCCTGATACAAAGTTAAGATTTGTACTACAAGATATGTGTAAGAGTTAAATAGACATTTCTTTAGTAATGGTAACTCCATGGTTCATATAAAGTCCTCGTGTTGGACTCTAAGCGACTAAAGTCCTCGTGTTGGACTATAAGCGACTAAAGTCCTCGTGTTGGACTATAAGCGATGAAAGTCCTCGTGTTGGACTATAAGCGACTAAAGACCCCGTGTTGGGTAATTTTTGCTAAACCTTGAGCTTAATACACATTTGGGTATTTGAGTATGACATTTTTATGTAGTTGGACATGAAAGTGGCATGAGCTGTGCCTAACACTTATTTCGACTACGATATTTTGACATAGATGTGTTTATTATAAGAATGAGATGGTTATCTTTTCTTGTTGTTCATGTGTTAGACTCTGGGCTTGGTATTTAGGGATCTACAATTTGAGATACAAGGTATATACATGAGGGTTTCCTTGTTTGGATTATTTAGCTCGACGTACCTATGCTCGTGTTGTATTTCCCTAAGTACTAAGACCCATATCTGTTTGTATAATGATTTAATGCTATCATATATTATTGTATTTTCATATACAACGAGCCCTATCCCTTGGGGTTGGTTGTGATGTTGCTCGCTAGCGCTTTGACGCTCGTTGTCCCTCCCCCTTTTCAGGTCACGAGCCAGGAGCACGGAGAGCCGTAGGTTGATAGTGGACTACTTTAGTGTTCAGCTTTACTTTATCTATGTATTATTTTCTGTGGGCTCCACTGTAGTGTTGTCAGACATTTGAGAGTTTGTTCTAGAGTTGTAAAGGCTGTGTTGCCTTAATTTCCTTTACTCAGACTTGCTGTATTTTGAGACTTGTAAGAACTCCAGTTTATTTCATTTCAGACTTTGCTTTATCTATGTATTATTTTCTGTGGGCTCCAGTTTATTTCGTTGATGAGATGTATTGTGTTCTATCATTTCATCTAGTATTGTTGATTCACTTTTCACTTGCTTTGTACCTACACCTGATGTTGACTCCACTAGAGAGATAGTGATTGTGATGGTGAAACGTGTTACTGCACGGTGTGGTGCATGGCAGGTTTGACATCCATGGTTTCACCTCGGACTGCAGCCGTGTGTGAACCCAGGGGCGTCACAATAAACCAAAAAGATATGATATACAAAACAATACAAAGCAGATAATCATGAAAGGACAAGGTGATATGACACAACATATAAGAAATGAATTATACATAGTATATCATATCAAAACAAAATAAATAATTATAGTCGTATGTCACAGCAATAATTATCGAAAACACACACTTTATTTAAATATTGTGACTAAATAAATAAAGCAGACTAACCTGAACAAGGAACAAAATAAAAAGTAAGTATTTGAATGAATAAGAAACTATATATAGAAAATAAGTAAGCAAAACACAAACAAAACTAAGAAAGATGAAATGATTGATAAATTAAATCAAACAATCATGACGCATGTAATTGGAAGTAAAGAATGAAATGAAATATACTAAATGAAACCACTTTATACGTAATAAAAGAAGCTAGCAAGTTAATAATACACTTATAATATAATATACAATAATAGATAATGATAATGTAAACTGATTGAAATATACTAAAACACGAGAATAACACAATATTACTAGAAAAGCACAAGATATAAGACAAGAATACAGAACAAATTAGGCAGAAGTATAATAAAGATTATAATATGGTATACAGAACATACATAATCACAATTGAAATAACATTAAGAAATAAACATAGATAGAAAACTATCAATACATATAGACAAACAAACAGAGACAAATCATAATAATAATCAATAGCAGAATGAAACGATACATAATAATTACTAGCACACAATCAGTTATATAACACAAAGTAAATAATACCAAATCATCGTTAGGTTCAAAGAAACACAAATAAAATCAAAGTATAAAAATAAAAGATATAAAAGCAAAAGGGATAAACAAGATTCAACAACAATAATAATCACTATATAAAACCAATTTAGACATAGCAGTATATTATGAAATAGTCAAAAATCACATAAATACAATCAGCGTAATATACATAAATAAAATGTATAATGCATAAAACATGAACTATGGAAGATAAAATAGATTTATAAACAAATAAAACATACAATACAACACCGTATGTGATACATAAAATATGTAATAAATAAAGCAAAATTAATACAATCAAATAATATATAAGTCAAATCAAAGAAAATATAGTTATAAAAATAATAACACATATAATAACGATCAGTACGAGGATAGAGGAGTTATACAAGGTGAGGGTAATCGCGAAGCGATAGGACAAGAACCATGGAAAACTCTAGAGTCAAAGAGTGATAAGATAGGGACAAAACGAAATCTATCATGAAAAGAGAATAAGGGCTCAAGATAGTCTCACAGATGAAATCATGATATGCATCTAAATTGTCCATTATATTCTTACTAATAGGAACTCAGGACCGTGACCTGCATGGGCCACCAAAAAAACCTATCACGCCTCGCTTCCCAAAATACCCGGGAATCGGAACGTGAACAAACTCGCGACGTATTAGATTGAGAAGAAATATACACTATCATTTTTTTCCTTTTTCCTTTTTCTTCTCAATCCAATACGCTAAGCGTCTGGAAATAAATACAATACGAAGTCACAGGTCCCCGATCACAATCAGCAAGAATATAATAGACAAACTCAAAATAAAAAATATCATATCACAAATGGGATAATATTCGGGTCAACATGCCCTTATACAAAACTATCTGAATGAAATACTAGAGAATAAACAATACAATGATCAGGTAGAAAAGAAATGCTACAAAACTAAACTAAGATCATCGAACAACTAGAAGGAATAACTAAACTTCGGCTTCTTCAGCTTGGTCTGCTATGCACTCTGCTGAGAATCCTCTGGCTCCTAGCGATCTCGTAGCTGAACCTGTTCTTCTTCTAAGTCTGGCGTACACCAAAGAAAACAGGTGTACGTCAGCGTGTATGGCACACAGCAAGACCCGACCCCACAAAGAAAATAGAACGAACAGAAATCCAATGCGAAAAACAGAAATGACAAAGAAACGTGCAATTGGAAATCTAATAAAATCAACATACAAATTCACTACTAAAACATGATAGACATAAAGCATTCAAAATCGATCAAATAACGAGATCATGTTGCTAGCGATTAGACTAATCATCCAAATATCCAAATCACACAACTAGATAGAATTAATACTTAAATACCTATAACTTAAGACGTAGTACGTCGAGCGAAATAATCCAAACAAGGAAACCCTCATGTATATACCTTATGTCTCAAATTATAGATAATTAATTATTAATCCCGATCTAAGTATGAACAGAATTACAACTAGCCTACATCTCACAAGAAATCATACCTAGCCAAGAAACGAGGTCACGTAACTAGTCATTCTATAACAGGTCACTGGTTCACATCTCACATAGAGTCAAGGTTCATATTCTCGGATAACCGGTTGTTCACAAAATCATCTACGCATAACGTTTCACTGGCCCCCTTAGACCCACCCCAGTGCTACACAGGAATTTCACTGGTGTGAGCCTGAAAATAATCAACAATCACAATATCATATCACCTCAGACCCACCCCAACGCTACACAGGAATATCGTTGGTGCGAGCCTAGAAACAATCAACAATACCACATATCACAACTCCTCAGACCCACCCCAACGCTACACAGGAATATCGTTGGTGCGAGCCCAGGATATAACCATAATCACAATTATCCCAACTCCTCTCGTTTTTCTAAATCAACAGCAAGCCTCTAGATCTTATTTATGTCACATAGGTCACTATAGTCATAAACTCCTAATGGTTCTCAATCACAACATGGAACGATCAATGCGACTAATCATGTGCAATAATATCATAGCATATCAGATAATCAAAATAAGAATTATAAATCATAAACAACATCTACATAATTCAGAAAATAATCTTTTTCTAAATTAATTCATTTTAAAATACTTCGCTTAACAATTAATCTAAACTAATTTATTTTCCAAAATAAATTCTTTTAAATTATTATAATTATCTAAAAATGATTCTTTTGCTGAACTA
>BQKN01063962.1:10596-22601 GCA_022839385.1 Asparagus kiusianus
ATCGAACGAATCGACGCTGACGGCACGGGTGAGGTGGAGCGCGAGGGCGTGGGTGGCTGCTGCGTGAAGGGGAGCTGGAGGTCGGGTGGCGGGTCTGGGCGTGGGTGATGGGGGCTAAGGGGCGGCGATCGGCGTGGACAGTGACGGGGCTGGGCGAGGTAGTGGCTGTGGTCAGAGGCCGGAACGCGGGCGCTGGATTGGCGTCACTACAGGGGGAAGGACGGCAAGATGGTGGTTGAGGTGGTCGACGGTGTCCTGGTGGCGGCTTCGACATGGAGGAGCGGACGAGGGCTGGGGTCGTCGGAGAAGATGGGCGCGACGGCGGTCCAGCTCGGGGGGTCGGCGAGAGAGAAAATGAAGATGGGGGTGGAGGCGACGGGGGAGGGGAACGACGCGGCGGCGAGGTCAAAGGGGTCGTCGGCGACGACCGCGGGGTTAGGGCTCGAGGAGGCGGTGATGGGTTCGGAAGAAAATAAGAGAGAGGGAGAAAGGTTGATGGCGGCGGTTTTTGAGAAGAAGAGAAGAGAGAGAGAAAAGTGAAAAGAATAAATATATAGAGAGGAAAATTAGGGTTTTGGGGATAATTACTTTAAAATGAAATTAATTAAAATAAATAAATACAGGTACTTAAAAATTAAACTAATTACATAGTAATTATCTATAAATAAAAACGTACATGTTATACTAATACAACAGTTGATATGAAATACTCAAAATATACACAGATTGTACAATTAAAAGAGAATAATTAATAAATAAATATATTTACCTATTTTTAAAATTAAATAATTATGGGATAATTATATACACAGTAAAATGTGCAAGTTGTACAAATACGACAGATAATAAGTAACATTAGCAATAATATAGCTAATTGTATAAATAATACGTAATTAATAATACAACGTATTATACAAAATAATACGTAATTAATAATAATAATACAACGTATTATTCAAAATTACATGTGACCATATCAATAACGCAACAGATAAATTTTATAAATTTTTCACCCATAAAATTAATTTATAAATATTAATATCATTTAAATAAATATAAAACTTAGACTTTAAATCATAGAAAATTGTAGAAATTCAAGAAAAATACAAATACTCTTTTAAAAATCATAATTAAATATTTTTAAATACTAAAAAATTATTTTAACTAGTATCAAAATTCATGGTCCTTACATATACTATATGGAGTATATCAGCTCTTTTGAGATCAGCCGCGTACAGGTTGATCCGGGCTCAGCACTCAACATCATGCTATACTGGGTCATGCAAGTCCTTAGGATTCCCTTGCATCGATTGAGTTCTACTCAAACAACCATCTTCGTCTTCAACGTTAATAGCACATGACCCCTGGGTAAAATCAAACTCGGATGTCAAATTAGAGATCTCAACTTCGAAGTGACTTGTTACATCATAGATGCAGACACGTCTTACAATTTGTTGTTGGGATGACCTTGGATTCATGCGATTCGCATTGTTCTGTCTATCCTCCATCAGGCTATGAAATATGCTAACAAGGAGGGAGAGGTTAGAACCCTGATCGTTAAAAGGCAACCTTTCAGTGGGTGGAGAACTTCCACACTGACTCAGTCTTCTACCTGGATGCTCAAGAGCCAGAGCAGTCAAACGAGGCCACCGACTGTAGCAACGAAGTTGACATTAAGCCCAATCCTGAGGAAGATTGTCCATAGAAATTGAATTTTGATGTAATGGGTCAGAATGAGAACAATAATAATATACCAAGTGAGGGTGAGTGGTACATTAATAAAGATTTTAATATAGCGTACTTGTCTGATGTGTCCTTTGAATATGAGCAAATAAAGACTGATACAGATATAGGTACTGATTCATGGCGCACACTGTATGCCAAGGCATCACTCACTTTGCCACTCAAATCATCCTTCACCACATTCGAATAGATTGAGAATGTGCAGAAGGCTTTCTTCATGGTCTCGTCCAAAAGAAAAGGGCAAAAGCCGATCCACTTCGGTAAGGTCAAACCAAAATTACTCAAGCGAGAGAGTTCATAGGAAGACCGTGGAGTCCCTAAATTCCATTATCATGAACCTAACTCCATTAAATTGATGAGAAGAATGGATTACGACTTTAATAAATTGGAATGTTTAAACTTCGGGAAAGGAAGACGAGCACCAATTTGGCTTTCTACTCTAGAAGGAAAACCCCCTGAGTACTATCAGAATAATAGAAGAGGGTTAGGTTACATATCGACCCCTCCCCTTTTAGAAGATGAAGCCGGCGATTGTTTATGCGAAGACCATTCATTCGGAAGATCATCATGGGAATCCGATGTGAGCGTCGGAACATTCTTCAAAAGCATGTCGGTGAACATGGCTTCAACTAGTCATCTGGATAAGGATGCAAAGGATGATGAAGAGTTGGTTGAATCAACCAACGACCCTTGGATCGAATGCCTTAATATTTTATAGGATTATTGCTTCGAACAACGTGAGCCACCCATTGAAGATAAGGTGATTCAGGTCAATATGGGAGATGAAACCAATTCCAAACCAATCTTCATAAGTTATAGTTTATCACCATCTAAGAAAGAAGACCTTATATCTCTCATCTAAGAGTATATGATGTCTTTGCTTGGAATAATGAAGATATGCCTAGTCTTGACCCAAAGGTAGCCATGCATCAGGTCAACATTGACATGGATGTGAAACCCGTTAAACAACAACAACATCGGTTCTGTCCAGAGATCATAGAGGCGATTGAGTCAAAAGTCAAAAAGCTTATCAACTTGGGATTTATCAGAGAATAACAACACCTTGACTGGGTTACTAACATCATTCTTGTGCCCAAAAAAAAATGATAAGGTCTAAATTTGCATCAACTTTAGTTACCCAAACGCTGCATGTTCGAAGGACGAATTTCCACTCCCCATCACAGATGTCATGATCGACAATAGTTGTGGGTATAAGAGGATGTCTTTTATGGACGGGTTTTTAGGATATAACCAGATTAAAATATACCCTAAAGACGAAAAGCACACAGCTTTCAGAACACCACTGGGGGTGTACTGTTATACGGTAATGCCCTTCAGACTGAAGAACACTGGTGCAACCTATGAATACAATCTTCCACGAACATCTACGCAAAAAGATAGAATGTTATGTGGACGATATTGTACTAAAGAGATAAAACAGAGGTGATCATCTTGCAGATCTAAAGACGATGTTTGATATCGTGCGAGCGCATCAATTAAAGATGAATCTAACCAAATCGTTCCTGGGGTGTCTAGCGGTAAATTTCTGGGATTCATAGTCACATCTAAAAGAATTTCTCTCGATCCAGAAAAGGTTTGTGCTATCCAAGAAATACCACCTCCTAGAAACATGGGAAGTTCACCAAAACTGGGAATTTTGCCAAACTTGGGAAGTCCGCCAGAATTGGGAACTTTGTTCACAGAGCAAAGTTTGCCTACACTACTAGGCTCGCCTGAAATGCTAAGCTCACCAGTTTTAGGAACTCGCACCTAGTTCACCCTAATTGAGAACTTTGTGTTCATGGTTGTCCATTTTTAGGTCTGAATAGTAATTCACGTTGTCATAGGAGGTGAGGGCTCGTTCCCCGCAGTGAGCAAGGGCTTGTCATCGTTGTTGCTTGGCTCTCTTTGATAGAGGAGCATTCATGTTGACGATGAAGGCATGATCCGCGCCGACACGAACTGTTGTCTCCTCAAGGGTAGGGGCTTGTGCGGGTTGCTTGACAACCTATCGAGCAGCCCTTTGGTTTTTGTTCTTAGACTTTTGGTCAGCCTTAATTGGCTTGGGGTATATAGAACCCCTAATGTTTGCTCGGGTAGAGCTATCAGGCGTGGTAGCCCTAACCGCTTTGGGCTAGGCCACACGTACAACTTTACAAAATTTGCAAGATGCTTTGTCATTAGAAGAAGATGAGGATAAGTACTCCTCGTACTTAGTCTAATCGAACTCAATTATGAGGGACTCAACTATTGTCACCACCGCAATTTCATCAAATTGCGCCACCACCATCTTGTCAGAAAGAATGGAATCTCCCACTGTGGTCGCCATCATCTGTAGGTCGTAAAATTTGATTCTAAATTTATATTTATTGAAATTGTATTACAAATCAATAAATCACTCTTTATACAGAAGCGAAGAGAATTGATTCGATCTCTCCTTATTTAACGTGGGTTTTTCGGTAACGATAGGATGCCTCCCTTGATGCTCATGCCGAGTTTACTTCCCTTGGACGATTTGAACGAGATTGCAGGCAAGTTTTAGCGTGTGGTCAAAACTTGAGATGAAGAGTTCAATCACCTGAGCTTTGAGTCAAGGCTGAATGCTCTAGAGGCAAAATCCGGTTCTTTTATCTCCTAAAAGACCAGTTGTCAAAAGAGTTCCAGCAAGATGCCAAGAATGCGACTCAAAGATGATCTAAAATTAAGATCAATCCGAGCCCCCTTCTCTTGTGGTCGAATGTGGCCATTTATAGCCAAGGAGAGTCATGGTCAATCCCTTAAATTGTGGAAAGTGACCACACAATTATAGTTGAGGAGGACCATAACCACTCCCTTAAATCGTGAGAAGTGACTATTCACATGACTATAGCTGAGGAGAGCCATACCCAAATTCCTTATATTATGGGAAGTCATGTTAACTGCTCAGGAAAGCTAGCAGGCAAGCTAGCGGATGAGCTAGGCGAGCTAGTGTGCGGGTTGATTGCTCAAACGAGCTTGTGTGCGGGTTGAATGCTCAAGTGAGCTTGTAGGCAAGCTAGGAGAATAGGCGAGAATGTTACGTGCTCCTCAGAAGCATTTAGGTGAGCTTAAACCCTATTGACAAGATTGGTTCGTGTGGGCTAACCTCTTGCAGGTGAGCTTAGCTTGTGCAGGTGAGCCTGGCATTCAGGTGAGCCAATTTACAAGCTGGCAAACTGAACGTTCATGCGAGCTCAGTTCTTTCTGGGTAAAGTCCACTATGCAGGTGAACTTTGCTTCACCTCCGAAGTCAAGCATTCAGGCGAGCTTGGCTTAGCTCGTCTATGTAGGCGTATAAAATTGCCTATAGGTCCCACAACACAGCTCGACGACGCCGATTCGACAGAACCGACCATCGGGCGACGTATTCAAGCACGACCGTTATCCCGCCAACGCCGAAGCCAAGCCATACGCAACGGAGCAGGTTAACGAGGTGACGAAGCCAACAAATCGCACCCAAGCATTGGAACGCATCCACTTGCACGTGGAATCGAACCAACGTTTCGAGGAATCATCGAGTCATCTAAACAAGAGCGAACTCGGTGATATAACGATCGAATCAAGATTGGTTTCGGACTCGTACTCAGAAGTGGGTTTACTGCCAAATCAGGAATCGGATCAAAACGAATCGAATCCGAACAAGTCAACCACACAACCGAATCGAAGGAAAATCCGAACGACGGACGAAACGAACACACCCGGGGGGGACTCGGCCCGAACCGAACCAACCCGGGGTGGCTCGGCCCAAGCCGAGCCACCCCAGGGTGGCTCGGCATGAGTCGAGCCACCCCAAGGTGGCCGGCACACATTCCCCCCCCATTTGTTGTGTACACGTGCTCGTATGCACGGGTTCGTTTGGTTATAAATAGAGGGGCTTGGGTTCATTTTCAGAGGTTGGATTTTGGAGGGTCGAAGCTCTGTCGGATTGGAATCTGAGATCTAAAAAAGATTGGAGCTTTAGAAGATTGAAGACTTGGACTTTGAGATCCGGTGCTCGGCGATCATCCACGCCAAACAAGGCAAGAGTTCGAGAGGGACCGGATCTGAGATCTACACGATTTTCCTCCGGATCTAAGCTTGGTTCTTAGATCCCGAGAAGAGTCTCGAATTCGCTTGGTCGATTTCAACACTTGGGCTACTATTTCCTTGGTGAATTAGTACCCCACCCGGCTATTATCTCCTTCGTGAGATAATACCCGTCATATCGTGTAGATCCGACCGGATTGAGATCACGCGGTGGTCCACGGCAAACAACCCCGGCGCAGGCAAAGAACCCACACAAAGCGAGTGACCGCAAAACAGGAGCTCGTGATCTGTTCAAAAGAAAGTTGTAATCTTTTTCATTTCATTTTGATTTTTCATTGTAACCGGATCTTATAAAAAGACCGGATTTCTGTAATCGATAAACTATTATGAAAGTGTACAATGGAATCAATGAAAGAAGCAACAAATTTTCCCGCGAACAATCTGGCGACCACAGTGGGAGCCACCGATCTCGCCGACGAGATCGTTGCGTCGCAGCCGCGGATCCCGATCCCGGTCGTGGAGGAGGTCGAATACGAGTTCGACCAACAGAAGTTCGAGGCGTACCTATCGTCCTCGTCCGGATCAACCTCCTCCCGCAAGTCCAAGTCTCCAAAGCTCTCCTCCAAGAGGAAACTTCGTTGGTACGAAGAAGTTGAAGCTGCCAACGAAGATCTCGCCCCGTTTGATGCCGAAGCTGCATCGGGTGAGATCTCTCCTTCCAACCAGGTCAGATCCGCTCTGGCCAAATCTTCCGTTGCTGATGGCGTAGCGACTCTCTCAAAGAGAGCCCGTCAAAGGCAACGTCAGCGCCTTGCGAAACAAATCGCAAAGGCAATGGAATCTGTAGACGGGATCCGTTACAACACGGATCTGAAGAACAGAAGAGGCAAACAGCCTCAACAACAGATGAATGGCAACTCCTCCAAGCCGCCAACGAACGAATGGATCCGCGTCAAACGGAACCGTTCAACCCTGGAGGAACGCATTCGGAAGCGCCGCGCACTCTCAGCGCAAGCACGGGCTCAAGTCCAAGAAGCCCGTAGAAGGTTGCAGAAGGAGATGGCCAAGAAGCCGCCACCAACCCGCCAAATATGGAAGCCGAAGTCTAAAACTACAACTCAGGCCAAGGGACAATCAATGCAGCCTTCAAAACAAGTTCAACCTCCCGAACCATCCCGGAGAAGGAGGTCAGTCTTGGAGCGCCTCGGTCCAATTCCCGATGAGCGCAGCAAAATCCATGAATGCTTGGGCCCGATGAAGAGGCTCCGAACTAATCAACATGCTGGGGGTCGTTGTCACCCTCAACATAACAAGGAGTTCATGGCACCCAAGCGCACTACCTTGCGCATCGAAGTTCGGGAGCCCGTTGAGAATTCACGCCCACAAAGGCGCGTTTCGAGGCGAGTGACTCTCGAAAGTCCAAATAAGGCAAATTACTCCCAGAAGGAAACATTGTCGTCCGATGATGATAACGTTATACCTGAGAAATCGTGCCAACACACGATAGGTTACTCCGATCAAATTGACGAGTTGTACTATCGTGCTGGGGGTACGAGCAAAACAAGAAAGAGAAGCCCTCGTAGGCTCGAGACTCAATGCCCCTGTTCCAAACTCATTCGGGCGGTATTGTCTCAGTGTAATTGCACTAAGATGGTCCCCGAAAGAGTTTCGGTGTTTAAAAGGCTCAGCACTGAGACGCCAAAGCCAAGGCCTACACGTTTCCGACGAAGGAGAGCGTTGGTTGAAGACGGAGAATTCCCGAGGGTCACCGCTAATATGACCGATAAGGGGACAATGGCACGGGATGATCTCGAGTCAATTCTGAATGCATCCCGGCGTTTAACCCGTTTGCGGTTCGGAGCCATCTCACGAAGAACGTATGGGAGGGTTCGGATAAGCTCACCTTCAGAAGATGAGGAATCGGATGCTTGCTCTGCGGTCGCATCCGACAACACTGTATCCAGCGAAGGAGAACCCCGCGAGTCATTCATGATAAGCGCAGAACAAGTGGCCAAGATGCTCGAAGAAGCCATGGCCAAACAACAGGAGACCTTCAGGCTCGAGATGTAGATGGCCATGCAGACCATGAGGGAGATGCATGAACAGCAAATCCAGGCACTGAGGAACCAGCAAGGCGAACCAAGCCACCGTAATCAGGTTGTTCAAGAAGTTGAGCATACGGATACGAATGAAACTCGCAATGCCGATGACCCTCCCGTCAATGCAGGGGGTGGTAATGAGGATGCCAACGAAGATACAGATGAAAACTTAAAGATCAAAAGCCTCGAGAGCAAAATCAATACCTTGATGTCAGCTCAAGAGGTGAAGAAAACGGGCATTCCTTGTCCATACCCAAGGGAGTGGGATTCAATCCCCTATCCGGCGAAGTTTAGTCTAATCAACTTCACGCCGTTCGATGGAAGGGGTTCCCCCACCCAGCATTTGATTTATTTCAAATCGCACCTGGGTGTCATCTCCGGCAATGAGCCTCTGATGGTGCGGTCATTCGTTGGCACTCTTCGTGGAGCCGCCTTCGATTGGTACCGCCGCCTCAAGCCAGGTAGCGTGAGCAGCTGGGATGATATGGAGACAAAATTCCTCGCCAACTTCTTCGACGACGACACCGAGATATCCATCGGAACCTTGCTCGACGAGAAACAAAAGGACGGGGAGTTAGTCGAAACCTTCGTCAAAAGGTTCCGGAACAAAGCGTTAAATTGCCGGGATCCAATCACGGAGGAATTCATTCTCCAGACCTGCCACAACAATCTTTCATTGGATGTGTTGGAAGCAATGGGAACAGCGCCGTCCAACACCTGGAAAGACTTGAAGGTCCGAGGGGAACAAGCCGAACGCTTCCTCCGAAGGAAGAAGGCCGAGAGGGGTCAATCGACGACGAATCCTCCAAGCTCAAACTTCGCCTCCCGTGGTAAGGGCAAAACACCTGCAGCGGCTGTTGACGCTAATCAAACGTCGCAACAGCAGTCCCGGAGACAACAAAAGAACTCGGGTCCGAAACTCCAAAGAGAGTATTCTTTTAAGGATGAAGACGTTATAGCCATCTTTGAATCACTCTTTGCAAATAACAAGATCAAGCTGCCACCTACCGTCAATCAGGAGGAAGCTGATGATATTGCGGATCTGAAGTACTGCGCGTACCATAGGAGGATCCTTCATCCCACTAAGGATTGCTTTACACTCAAGAACAGCATCCAAACCTTGGTGGAAGCAGGCGTTATATCGCTCAATTAACTTGAATGTAAAACTCCAGTGGGTGCACGAGTATAAACTGTATTCCCAAACTCCGAAAAGTATAAGAGTATAAACTGCTTCTTTAAACTCCAAAGAGTATACGAGTATAAACTGTTTCTCAATCCTCCGACCGGTATAAGAGGTCAAACTGCTCCCTGATACTCCAATAGGTATAAGAGTCTAAACTATTTCCTTTCTTCCACGGGAAGTTCCTGGAGAGTGCCATGCGTGGTATTCTTAAGGATAACCCGATCATGCGATTAATGCAACAATAAACCCAGTTCGGCAAAGGAAGCTGGGGGTGGATAAATCATGTAACGGGAAGTTCCCGAAAGAATGTTAAATGTAATATTCTTAGGGATAACCCGGTCATGACGAATAAAGTGGTAAACACTAACTCCTAATTTACCAAAATTTTTTTTTCAAACTTTCGCTATATTCGTGCACTCAACACTTTCATTTGTTAGAGTCCGAATATAATTGACGAATTGTCAAAACCCCTTCGTGTTAAGTCCTTATAACTTAACACCAGAAATTCCTTCCGAGTGATTTGTACATGTTAACACTCCTGCTGTGATTTGTACTCTCACTCTCACCCCACTTGGTCAAACCTTCCTAAAGTTAGGGCCAAAGCCAAATCCCCCTCTCGATTCCTTCCAATGAACGAGAGGTCCACTTTCAAATCGAGCGATCAAACCTTCCTACGGTTAGGATCGTCTCAAATCTCCCTTGGTCAAACCTATAAAAGTTAGGGCCAAAGCCAAATTCCCCTCTCGATTCCTTCCAATGAACGAGAGGTCCACTTTCAAATCGAGCGATCAAACCTTCCTAGGGTTAGAATCGTCTCAAATCTCCCTTGGTCAAACCTATAAAAGTTAGGGCCAAAGCCAGATTCCCCTCTCGATTCCTTCTATGAACGAGAGGTCCACTTTCAATTTGAGCAATCAAACCTATAAAAGTTAGGGTTGCTTGAATCTTTTCGATTCTCGGAGTGGAGATCCCACTTCTAGTTTCACCTTTCTGGATTCTGGGGGTGGAGATCCCATCCTGAGTCTCCTTCGCATTTGAAGATAGAATATAAAATTCTTCCTCTTCAGCTTTGGGAGATAGAATATAAAATTCTTCCTCTCCTGCATCGGGTTCGTCTTTGCCCCAAGAAAAGACACCACCTTTTCAATCCTCAAAATCCGCGTATCACCGGTACGGGGAATTTTATCCCGAATCCTAAGAAGGGATAAGTCTGCGCCTAACTCGCGCTGCCGGTTTAGTCTTTTACCGATTGAAGAAGACACCAGAGTCCGATTCTGGGGAATTTCATCCCGAAGCCTAAGAAGGGATAAGTCAGCGCCTAACACGCGTTGCCGGTTAGTTCTTGACCGTTAAAAAGAACACTCGTCCACATATTCAACATTGTGGCAGGTCGTTATTAATAACGCCATAATCCGTGCTTCACACGTACGGGGTATTTTATCCTGAAACCTAAGTAAGGATAAGTCGATGCCTAACACGCATCGCCGGTTAGTTCTTGACCGTTAAAAAGAACACTCGTCCACATATTCAATATTGTGGCAGGCTGTTATTAATAACGCCGAAATCCATGCCTCACACGCGAGGGGAATTTCATCCTGAATCCTAAGAAAGGATATGCCGACGCCTAACACGCGTCGCCGGTTTAGTCTTTTTCCGATTGAAAAAGACACCAGAGTTTGATTCTGGGGTACTTTTATCCCGAAGCCTAAGTAGGGATAAGTCGGCGCCTCACACGCGTCGCCGGGTAGCCTATTCCTGTAACAATGGCGAAGTCTATGTATTCGAAGTCATAGCACAAAGTCTCAGAGAATTCAATCTCTGAGCACAACGTTACATGCGAACGGATTTAAACAATCCGCATGCTAGCCCGACTCAAACGGTAGTCGATAAAGGCTAATCAAATCCGTTTAAGGCTGGGGGTTAGCCAAAAATCCTAAAGTCAACGCCTAACACGCGTCGCCGGGTAACCTATTCCCGTAACAAATGGTAAAGTCTATGTATTCAACATCATAGCACAAAGTCCAAAGGAGTTCATTCCTTTAGCACAATGTCACATGCGGAACGGATTAAAACAATCCGCATGTAAGCCCGATTCAAACGGTAATCGGTAAGAGCACCTCAAATCCGTTGAAGGCTGAGGATTTGCCAAAAATCCTAAAGTCGACGTCTAATACACGTTGTTGTTTAGTCTTTTCACAGGAGAAAGACGAAGTCTACGTATTCAATATCGTAGCACTAAAAGGGTTAACTCTTTTAGCTTAACGTCACATGCGGAACGGACTTAAACAATCCGCATGCTAGCCCGACTCAAACGGTAGTCGGTAAAGGCTCATCAAATCCGTTGATGGCTGGGAATTTGCCAAAAATTCTATAAGTACGAGTCATTGACGCATCAATTCTATGGGTTGGTCTCGTGACTCGAGTATCCGCCATGCTCCAATACCTTAAGAGCTTAAACTGTGTATACTCCAGCAGACGTACGAGTATAAACTGTGTCAGACGTCGAACAATACGTCACAATAAAGCCTGGACGCCGGACAACGCGTCGCAACGAAGTTTAAACGCCGGACAACGCGTTGTAAACAAAAATTCAATGCAGTCAATCGATGATCAGTTCCGTGTTGAAGCAGCAAACTCGAGCTAAAAAAGCAAGAAATCAAGGATCGGTTTCAAGTTCGAAATTCCGACAACGGTCAGACAATAAATGCAGCACCGGGATCCTCACAGGCGTTCTACAAAGCACAGAATGACCTGATGGAATTGAAGGAATCCAGAACAGAAGCCATTCCAAAGTCCCGTTCCACCGACTGAAGGTTGGGACAATCACATCCAAAGTATTCCAGACTCTTCTATAAAAGAACGAGGCTGAAATACTTTGGAGGGGGTATCTGTAGGCGTATAAAATTGCCTATAGGTCCCACAACACAGCTCGACGA
>BQKN01063963.1:0-20198 GCA_022839385.1 Asparagus kiusianus
GCGAGTGGATGCATTCCACTGCTTGGGTGCGATTTGTTGGCTTCGTCACCTCGTTAACCTGCTCCGTTGCGTATGGCTTGGCTTCGGTGTTGGCGAGCTAACGGTCTTGTTTGGATACGTCGCCCGATGGTCGATTTGGTCGAATTAGCGTCGTCGAGCTGTATAACGGGACCTATAGGCAGTTTTATACGCCTACAACCCTAGTCCCTGTGGGATCGACCTTGATAGCTACAACGAGTCTGTGCGCTTGCAGATTTGCCCTATCAATCCTCTTCCAAAAAAAATTCAAAAAGGAAATGTAAGTCTTGTTGTGGGGCCGCAGCCATTCCAGAAGGAGATGACGAAAGTATGCCTACTTTCCCATTATCCGAAGACGAGCAGGAAGCCTTTATTACCAGGAGCGGGAATGAATACCACTTTAAATATCCAGATGCCTCAGAGCAGTTAACTGAACAGGGGGTGACTAAAGCTGCTCCCTCTAAGACATTGGCGGAAATGGGGGTGATTGCGACTCCTCCTGCACCCGTAGTTGCGGAGAAAACCCAACAAAAGCAAAAAGGGAAAGAGCCTCTACACCAGGAAGTCCAAAACCCGAAGCAGCCTCGGTTCAATCTACCGATTAGAAGAGATAAATCGGGAAGCTCGAGTACTCCGCATCGCTTCGATATCATGGCGCAACTAGCTAATATACCGGCTAGAATAACGCTGTATGAATTGTTGCATCTTTCAAAAGACACGAGGGAGGCATTGCAAGAAGCTTTGAGCAATTCTGGAGTTTTTCTGACTAGAATCAAGCCATCTCCTGAAGAACCAGAGCCGCCGGTTCAACACTGCAATCTTGCGACGCACCATTTTCCCTGCATTTTTTTTACCAAAGAAGACATGTAGACGAAGAACTCAAAGCATGACCGGCCGTTGTACTTCACCGGTCACATTGCCTCCAGCGTGGTCAACCAGATTCAAGTCGATCCGGGTTCCGCTGTCAGCATCATGCCACTCCGATTGATGTATAATCTCGGAATACCGGCAAGTAAGCTAGCTTCCACAGGCACTACGATCTACGGATTCAACACCAGTGGGTCCAGACCCTTGGGAAAGATTCGAATAAAATGCCAGATCGGTGACTTAAAGTCAGAGGTTACCTGCTACGTGATTGACGCGGAAACATCCTATAACTTACTGTTGGGTCGGCCCTGGATCCACGGTAATCTTATAGTCCCGTCAACTCTTCATCAGTGCCTCAAATATGTGGATACTAATAATGAAGTCAAGACGGTGGTCGCGGATAAGCAACCGTTTAAGGGGTTGGAGAACTATTTCACCGATTCCCTTCTATACGGTGCCGAATCCGACACTGAACCATCGGCCTAAGGAACGGACAGTGGGGATGAAGCTGATACCGAAGCTGGGTTTGATTATGATGGTGGTTTTGTACTTAACGACATTATACCCATTGTAATCAATCTTGACGATGAAGAATCATCGGAAAGTAGTTGTAACTGACAACTTGCCGAAGATATTGCAATAGATGATGATGATTTAGAGTACTCGTTGTGTCTTGATAGTATTACAGAAGGGTTGTATAATAACCCTGATTTGTATATGCCGCTTCAATCATTTTGTATGATGAAAAAGCAGGTACAAGATCCATTCGGAACGACACTTGTCATTCCCACAAAGACGGGGGGTGGAAAAGAGGTTATCTATGGTAAAGGAAGAGAATCTCCGCTACCAGACCACTTCTTAGAGGAGGAAGACAATGAGGATAAACCTGCCCCTCATCTATTTAGATATAACACGAAAGCGCGCGATCTCATGGAGAAGTATGGATATGATTTCACGCTCGGAGAAGGTCTTTGCTTTGGTCGAGGTCCGCGAGTTCTGCCTCGAATGGCTTATGTACCAAAAGGAAAACCCGACGATTATTATCGTCACAGAAGAGGCTTAGGCTATGTCTCCTCATCTGACGACGAATCTTGCTAGAAAGTCATCGATCAAATTGCTAACAAAGCTAAAAACAGATATTCTTCTGATTCTTCAGCTTGGGATTCCGACGCTAGTCTGGGTGAAATGTTCAAAAAGCTAATGTCGAACATGGCTACGGTCGACCCTGTGACGATAGAGGAAGACGATCAAATGCGAACTTGGGAAGATCCTTGGGTTCATCACCTAAACATGTAGTACGGCGGTAGGTTTGAACAAAGAGAGCCTCCTACCGAAGATCAGGTGGTTCAAGTGAATATGGGTGATGAGGATAATCCGAAACCAATTTTCATTAGCGATAGCCTCCCACCTGAAGAGAAAGAAGAGTTAATCTCTCTTATCAGGGAGTACATTGATGTGTTTGCCTGGAACTATGAAGACATGCCAGGACTCGATCCGAACGTAGCAATACATCGTCTCAATATTAAGCCAGATGTCAAACCTATCAAATAACAACAAAGACGGTTTTGTCCGCAGACGATGGAGGCAATTGAGGCAGAAGTTAAAAAGCTTATTGACTCGGGCTTCGTTAGGGAAGAGCAACATCCTGAATGGCTTGCAAATATTGTCCCTGTCCTTAAGAAGAATGGGAAAATCAGGGTTTGTATTAACTTTAGAGACCTCAACGCTGTCTGCCCAAAAGATAATTTTTTCCTTCCCATCACAGATGTCATCATCGACAACACGTGCGGGTTCGAGAGGATGTCTTTCATGGATGGGTTTTCTGGTTATAACCAAATAAAGATGCATCCAGATGATGAAAAGAATACCGTATTTAGAACGCCCCTCGGTGTTTTCTGCTACACGGTTATGCCCTTCGGCTTAAAGAATGCATGTGCTACATATCCGAGAGCCATGTCAAAGATCTTTCAGGAGTATCTCCGAAAGACTGTCGAATGCTACGTGGATGATCTGGTTGTAAAAAGCCGTGACAAGAACGACCACATTAAAGACTTGAAGACCATGTTCGATCTGATGCGGACCCATCAATTGAAAATGAATCCTACCAAGTCTTTCCTCGGGATGTCCAGTGGTAAATTCCTTGGATTCGTCGTCACCACCAAAGGTATTCATATCAACCCTGATAAAGTAAAGGCAATTAATGAATTACAACCTTCGAGAAACCTTAAAGAGCTTAGAGGATTGCAAGGACGGTTGGCTTATATCCATCGGTTCATCTCAAACCTCTTAGGAAAATGTCAACCATTCTCCAAACTCATAAAGAAGGGCGTATCGTTCGTATGGGACGACGCTAAAGCGTTCGAGAGTATTAAAGAATATCTCTCAAAACCACCTGTACTCGTTGCACCGAAATCGGACAAACTGTTCTTGATTTATGTCAAGGCGACGAGCCATTCATTAAGTGCACTGCTTGCACAAGATGACGATAACGGTCATGAACAGGCAGTCTATTATCTGAGTCGGACTTTGGTAGGTGCCGAGTCCCGATATCCCATGATCGAAAGAGAATGTCTCGCCTTGGTATTCGCGATTCAGAAAATGCGGCATTACTTGGTTAGACAGACTATTTATGTTATCTCCAAAGTTAACCTCGTCCGAGTATTCATGACACAACCAGCTTTCATGAATTGGCGGTTAGCAAAATAGGCCTTGCTCTTGTCCCAATACGACTTACATTTTAAACAACAGAAGTCAGTAAAAGGACAGGCCATCTGTGATCTCTTCGCAGCTAATCCAACTACGGATACCGCCGAGATATATGACGACTTACCCGATGAAACCCACGAAGTCAATGTAACTTCCCATCAACAGGTATGGCGTTTGTATTTCGATGGTGCTTCACGGGCAACTAATATAGCAAGTACTTCTGGATGTTCTAAGGTTTCCTCCGGAGTTGGAGTTGTTTTAGTTTCTCCAGGAAAACATGTGATGCCTCGAGCATACTTGTTAACCGAGCCATGCTCAAATAATGTAGCCGAATAAAACGCGCTACTCATAGGACTCAATTTCGCTAAAGAACTAGGGGTTGAGTATCTTGAAGCTTTCGGTGATTCTCAACTAATAGTCAAGCAAATTCAAGGGGAGTATGAAGTCCGAAGTTAGGATTTAATACCGTATCATAAGATGGCAGTGGAAATAGCCGAATCATTCGAAGGATTCTTCATCGAACACGTTCCGTGGTTACAGAACACCTACGCAGATGCATTAGCAGCATTAGCCATATCTCTGGCGCAGCCTCCCAGAACAGAACAGTTTATTATGGTAAGAACTCACCAACTCTCAGTACCAATCTACGATGAAGATGACAAAGAAGAAGAGGTTCAAGAGGTATACGCAACTCAGGTCGAGTTCGAACCCCAAGATTGGTGTTTCCCTATCATTGACTACGTCTTGCATGGAATCTTACCAGAAGATGTGAAGGAGAGGGATTCAATTTGACGAAGGGCATCGAGGTTCTACTATAATACGGAGAGCCGAACGCTGTACCGCAGGGGGTATGATGGTTTGCTGTTACGTTGCTTATCGACTAAGGAAGCTGAAGAAGTCCTTAAGGAAGCACACGAAGGGGTTTGTGGTGCACACCAGCCCGGCCCCAAGCTTTATGACCGCATCAGAAGAATGAGATATTTTTGGCCTCTTATGATGAGTGACGCAGTCGCATATGCCTGAAAGTGTCATGCGTGTCAAGTACACGCGAATTATATGCACCAACCTCCGGAGCATCTGCATCCTTCGGTTACATCATGGCCGTTTGAGACCTGGGGAATGGACATTGTTGGTCCTATAAATCCCCCGTCAGTCAAAGGTGATCGATTCATCCTGGTAATTACTGACTACTTCTCCAAGTGGGCTGAAGCCATCCCGCTCAAAGAAGTTAAGACCAGTAACGTCATCGCATTCATCAAACACCATATTATCTACCGGCATGGTGTTCCAAGACGAATCATACATGACAACGGTCCTCAATTTGTCAGCAACGCCTTCATCAGGTTTTGCGAGAAGTTCAAAATTCAGGACGTCTCGTCGACGGCTTACAATCCCACAGCAAATGGATTGGCTGAAGCTTTCAATAAGACTATCATAAAGTTGTTGTCGAAACTTGTGAAAAATAATAAACGGGATTGGGATGACAAGCTTGGCGTGGCTCTATGGGCCTATCATACTACGGTACGTACACCAATTGGAGCAACCCCGTATTCCTTAGTGTACGGGTATGAAGCCATCATCCTATTAGAAATACAAATTCCATCTCTGCGAATCGCTCTCGCAACCCAGATGACGACCGAAGAACAATATCAGAAACGTCTCGAAGAACTCGAGATGCTCGATAAAAAACGCCTAGAAGCTCAACAGCATATTGAGTTTTACCAAGCCAGAATTTCTTGGGCTTTCGACGAGAAGGTTCGACAACGGAGTTTTAAAGAAGGAGATTTGGTCTTAACTGAAAGACGGCCTATGATCCTTAACTCTAAGAAGAAAGGCAAATTTAAACCCAAATGGGAGGGACCATTCGTAGTAGAGACGGTCTACTCGAATGGCGCATATCGCCTAGTTACCAAGGATGGTGACCGGCTTATGATGCTAATAAACGGTAAGTTCCTGAAAAAATACTATCCTTAGTACCTTCGGGATAACTAATGTATCGGGAAGTTCCCGGAAGAATACTACTTGTGGTATTCTTAGGGATAACCCAATCACTGTAAAAGTGATAAATAAGAGATCCACATTTAAGCTCCAAATGTCAGGATGTCTCCTTTTATTGTTATCAAATCCTCTAACTCTCATGAGTTATTTTGTTGAGACGAGATTCAATCTTTTGACAGATTAACACTTCCTCACAAAATCCCCCACTGATCAAATCAACTGACGGTGGGTCCACTAAAATTTCTATCCGCCAATTCATGGCAATTTTCAAAGCTTGACGTGTTAAGTCCTGATCACTTAACATCAAAATCATTCATCGAGTGGCCAGTACAAACCAGTATTTCTACTACTACTTGTACTCCGCTCCCTTTGCTTTCAGGTCAAACCTATAAAAGTTAGGACCAAAGCCAGATTCTCCTCTCGATTCCTTCCATGAACTAGAGGTCCCTTTTCAAATTGAGCAATCAAACCTATAAAAGTTAGAATTGTCTCTAACTTTACTTAGTCAAACCTGCAGATAGTTAGGACTAAGTTTGAGCTATTTCTTTCGATAAACAAAAAAAACTTTCATCTTTTCCTTCTTTAGCCAAACCTATAAAAGTTAGGGTTAAAATTGGAATTTCCCCCTCAATAAATGAGGAGCTCTTTTTGGATCAAGCAACCAATCCTATAAAAGTTAGGGTTTCTTGAATCTTTCCGATTCTCGGAGTGGAGGTCCCACTCTTAATTTCATCTTTCCGGATTCTGGGGGTGGAGATCCCACCTTGAGTTTCCTTTCCAACTGGAGGTAGAATATAAAATTCTTCCTCTTCAGTGTTGAAAGATAGAATATAAAATTCTTCCTCTTTTATTTTGTTGGGCTTGTCTTTACCTTAGACAAGGCCTGGAGCAAAGAATATAAAATTCTGCTGCTCTAACATTGGGTTCGTCTTTACCCTAAAAAAAAGAGACAATTCTCAACCTCAAATCCATACATTCTATGCACGGGGAATTCTATCTCGACTCCTAAATAGAGATAAGCCTACGCCTAACACGCGTTGTCGGTTTAGTCTTTCGCCGAATAAAAAAAGACACCAGAGTCTAAGTTTGAGGAATTTTATCCTGAAACCTAAGAAGGGAGTCATCGCCTAACACGCGTTGCTGGGTACCTTTTCCCATAAGAAATGGTAAAGTCTATGTATTCAAAATCATAGCACTAAGTCTAAGAGAAGTAATTCTCTTAGCGTAATGTTACATGTAAAACGGGTTTTAATAATTCACATGCTAGCCCGATTCAAATGGTAATCGGTAAAGGCACATCAAACCCGTTGAAGGCTGGGGGTTTACCAAAAATCCTAAAGTCTATGTCTAACACACATCGCCGGTTTAGTCTTTCACCGATTAAAAAAGACACCAGAGTCTAAGTCTGGGGAATTTTATCCTGAAACCTAAGAAGGGATAAGTCATCGCCTAACACGCGTTGCTGGGTACCTTTTTCCATAAGAAATGGTGAAGTCTATGTATTCAAAATCATAGCACTAAGTCTAAGAGAAGTAACTCTTTTAGCGCAATGTTACATGTGAAACGAGTTTTAATAATTCACATGCTAGCCCGACTCAAACGGCAGTCGGTAAAGGCTTGTTAAGCCCGTTGAAGGCTGGGGGTTTGCCAAAAATCCTAAAGTCTATGTCTAACACACATTACCGGTTTAGCCTTTCGCCGAATGAAAAAGATACCAGAGTCTAAATCTGAGGAATTTTATCCTGAAACCTAAGAAGGGATAAGTCATCGCCTAACACGCGTTGCTGGGTACCTTTTCCCACAAAGAATGGTAAAGTCTATGTATTCAAAATCATAGTGTCAAGTCTAAGTGAATTAATACTCTTAGCACAACGTTACATGTGAGACGGATTTTAAAATTCACATGTTAGCCCGATTCAAACGGTAATCGGTAAAGGCATATCAAACCCGTTGATGGCTGAGGGTTTGCCAAAAATCCTGTAAGCATTATGTCTACTGGATTCACAATCAATAGAGAAATATCATAATGAAATCAAATACTGGGTCTCTATTAATAGATCAAGTCAAAGCATACAATAAAAAAAAACTCATCAGCCCGAAGGCAGTCGGCGATTAAGAACATGAGATTCTAACTTAGAAAGCCTATCTGTATAACTCTGCTCAAGTTCTGCTTGCAGGTCAGCTCGGATAGATTCTTCAGAATTGCTCAAGATCTTCGCAGCTTTATTTTTTAGCTTCATCAATCTCTCCTGCGTAGGTCCTAATCTCTCAAGCATCTGCCCGCGAGACTTCTCTAGTCCTGCCAACTCCTCTGCCATGATAATACCAGACTCCTCGGCATACTTCAAGGCCTTCTTCAACTTGTCTACTTCCACACGGTTAGAGTCTATAGAACTGAGTAACTCGGCCCTGTCAGTATCCTTTCTTGCAATACCAGCCATCAGCTGTGCAATAGAATGCTCATGTGACTGAAGCTTGCTGCCAATGGAAGATCTCAAATCACGCTATTGTGATAACCTATGCTCCAATTGAGAGGACACGAAAGAAGAAGCTCCGCTAGCCTTTAGCTCCTCCAACTCTCGGAGTTCAGACTCCAAGATAATAAAGTCAGCAGTAAGAGAGTCAGCTAACTCCGGATATCCATCATCTCTGATCATCGTCATGTAACGAGAAAGAGAACGTCCGAACTGATCAAAGCAATACCCTCGATGAAGAACCTTCTTGATCATGCCGTTAAAAAAGACGACGAAAGAGTTGAGATCCATTCGGAATATGTCTCTGCTGGGATCGGAATCAGACAAAAGGGCAAGGATATGTTCGTATGGAGAAGGCCGAGATCCTACAAGCAATCATGTTGAGGAGTAAGAAATTCTCAAACGTGATAAAATTTAATTTAAAGCGAATTGCAAGCATACCAATACCAACAGAGGTCCCTGTAGACTGAGGTCTGACGATCGGCTCCGTTGGTCTAGTGTCAACGGGCTCCGAGATGACAGCAGGGGTGATCGTTGAGGGTACATCAACCTCTGTAGGTAAATCGGCAGTGCCTCTCGGCTGTGACGGGGAGACACCACTGTTAGGAAAGCTGGCGGTCTCAGAAACCGTAGTTGCATCAGTCATAACGGCTGGTCCTATAGTCACACTTCTTTATTAGTCAAATGGAAATTTAGACAAATAAGGAAAATCGCGATGATGGGATTATCTGCATACCTGCAAGTCCATCACCCTCAGGTAAGCGGGAAGTGCCAGGAGTCATAAGAGTATCAGTCCCGATGGCTGGTCCTGTGATTACACTCCTTCGGTTAGTCAAAAATCAGACAAATGAAAAGGAGCACGGCGACCTAGATTATATGCATACCCGCAAGTCCATCACCTCGGGGTAAACTAGAAATACCGGGAATCATGACTGAATCAGTCCCAGTGATTGGTACTGTGATGATGATTCTTTGTTAGTCAGATAAAGATAGGGCAAAATGAAGGGAATTAGATATATACCTGCGGACGAATCACTCTCAAAGGGTGGTCCTGCAGCCTCTTTGGTGGCCTGCTCACCCAGCATATTGACTAATAGTCTAATGTCGGATCCTGAAAAACTTGGTGCTGAGACATACCCTTGTTCCTCAAGACCTGTATCATGAAAGGCCTCATCCTCAACGGGTCCCTCTAATACGGCTCCTGCAGAATAATTTAAGTGTTGGATATATACAAAAAGATGGGGAAAGAAGGAAAAGCTCAGATGTACCTGCAGTAGGGTCAGAAGATTCTTTTTCCCTAACATCCGTGTTTGAATTCTTTAAGTTATCTGAAAGAAAGCAAAGCACGGAAATAATAAATCCTGAATTCCCTAACTCTTCCAAATGCTACTCGAGTAGGTATCATCGATTTAGATATACCTGAGCATAGAATGGTTGGTTCAACATATTAATCTGCTCAGTATCAATGTTCGTGTCAACATCCATGGGCTCATCGTGAATGGCATCACACATCTGCTGCATGAAGCTATCCAAATGATCAGAATCAGGGAATACGGAATCCTGTGGAAGTTCGCCTTCTTCATGGTTTCCTGGAACATAAAACATGATTAAGTTTAGTGAATCCCAAAAGGCGAATCATCTTAAAGCAATAAAAGCAATGGGGTATTACCCTTTTCCCCGTCAACAGTGCTTCCTAACTCCGCTTCGTAGGTACGCCGACCAGTATGGGGCTTATGAGCGGTTTTCTTCCGTTTCAGGGTGCGAACTCTCACAGAGCCAACAGGCCGCTCGTGCATGAACTTGGTTCGCATCTCGACCTGTACGGGAGCGTCGCCACTAGGCCGGGATCTCGCATAGCGAGAAGCGAGTGACTCATGTTCATCATTCATTCTACCTGGGGTGATAATAGTCATCTTGTTAGGATAAGTGAATAAGACCTGCTTTGGTTTTTGAAAAGCCAGTTGAGACCTAGAAAGGATATGACGTTGATGCCAACGAAAGAAGGCCAGATCAGTTAATTCTGAAAAGAAAGAGTCTGACAAACCTGCGTTAGGTTCTTCTTTGTCAGTATCTGTGTTCACGTATTCCTCCTCAGAAGTCTCGTCCTCATCGCCAGTAGGAAGGAGCTCTTCATCATCCTCCATCCTATCTCTGCTCGAAAGGGAAGGTTTGGCAGGCTTTTCCCCTGTTTCTTCAAAAGCTCGGCCCTACGAGTAGCCTGGATAGTGACCTGAACCAAGTGCTCAGCCTCCAGCCCTGAAAGACTCCTCACGCCTAGGAACTCGTTGGCGGAAAGGAACCACTTGCAGCCGAGGAAAGTAAGCAACGGCTAGCGCTTAGAGGAAGGAAGAGCAAAGTAGGCTCCAGTACAGCCTACCATAGTCCAAAGCCATGCCCGAACGCCGTCAATAAGCCCTCCCTCAGTCTTCAAACCATGGCTCGGATTCCCAACATATAGTTGGTCGTAGCCAAACTGGCGAGCGAAACGGCACGGAAGGTATGGCTCTATATGACAATGATTCTTCACCCGAAGAACAAGATACCCAACGCGGATGTTCACCAACCAACGGAAACAACCAATGTCAAGAGAAGTCCGACCAGTTCTGGGTTTCTCCTCATCAATCAGCACATCACCATAACAACCCGAGAAGTGAGGAAAACACTTGAAGAACTCCCAGCTCTTACGAACTTGAAGCTCTCGCTGTACATCAGTGAACATTTTCCCGAGCCATCTACTCCTTTCCAACAGCTGCACGAAAGGAACGAGGACATCAACAGTACTAGGCGCCGACATCAAGTCAGGACGATGAAGAACAAGCCACGCCATAACAGGTATGTATACGGAAGCTCGACCTTTACAGAAACAAGCTCGATCGACGGTTCGGGGCCCACCTGTGCAAAACCATCGACCAAATACCTAAGCCCACAATGGATGCCAGCAACCATTGCTGGAAGCAGGGAAAGCTCCCTCCCATAAGCTAGCTGAACGGCAGGGAAGAGCACCTCAAGGGGTAAGGCGTTCGAAAACTGATATAGAACGACGCACTTCTTCAACCAGAGGGCAAGATAGCCTGCTAACAGGGTCCTGTGCTCAATGGACTTCTGTGTATGACAAAGGAATATCCGAAACTTGGTCCCTGCAGGAAAAGCTCCCTCAGCACTAGCAGTCGTGTAGGAGCAAGCTTCGGCCTTTTCCATCAACTTATTAGTGGCGGAAGGTGTCAAAACGTCTAATTCACGAATGGTCTCGCTTGGCTTAGCCTCCAAATTCTGGAATAAATAAACAGCGAACTGCTTCAAGCTGATCTGCCTCTTCCTCTTTGCTCGAGGGGTAACCTTGATTAGAGAGGTATGATAATGGCATGTGAGGTCCCAAAGACTATCGTACATGTCGGGAGTATCCTTCTTCAACCACTCCAATTGCAGGTTCGAGGGAAAATACTCCTGGTACGGACAATCCCCCATTGGAAGACCAGAAACTTGGTGCATCTCATGCAAAGCCAATCCTAACTCTCCACTGCTAGTCAGAAACGTGTTACTATCGGGGATATATGTTTCTAACAATGCTAAGAAGTGGCGACAGCTGACCGGGAATCCATACATAGTGGCTCGTATAGGTGCATACAACCCACTGCTTCTCAGATCATTCTCCCAACGTCCCAAGAGATAACTGGTCATACGTGTTCACCATCCCTTGGGTTGAGAATAAGCCCAACCAAAACACCTGAACTCTGGTGGAGGTAACTTCCTCCCAAGTTTAACCAGGCGGTTCTTCACAGTAGGAGCAGCTGCTGATACCTCGCCTGGGGGTGCAGTATCAAGACCCAGAATCCCTGGTCGAAGACCGTGAATATAATGATGCCCATTGGAGCCTGGAGTCTTATGATGGGAAACATATCCACAGTGAACTCGATCGCTATCATCTGTAAGATTCCAGGACATCAGACGCTCTACGGCCTGCCCCTCCAAATGAGTAAATGAGTGCTGACGAGGAATGGAGGGGATATAAAGAAGAGCCCCCTCATCATTATTCAGCCAATGCTCGTCAGCCAAAGTCAACCTGGCCGGATCCTCAACGGAATCTCCAAACAGATAACTAGGCCTCTCTAAAGCCTGAGTAGAAATAGAGTCTGCGATGAAAGGAGCATCCGTGATCAGCTGGCGTAAGGAACGATGCCCCCCTCTCGTATCAAATGGCGGGATTCATCGGAACGATTCCCATCAAACTGAGGAAGGGGACCAATAGCCTGCCTGATGGCAACAGAAGAGAAAACCTCCCCACTACAACCAGTAGTAGCATGAGGGGGAAGACTGTCTACAGGGAATTCAACTGCAACAAAACAAGGGTAAAGTCAGAAAATTATCCATGAATTGTACAAGGATTAAATCCATCTCACAAGAGAGCGAGATAAGATCATCCACGGGGCAATTGCAGAGACGATTTTGAGTGTCGTACACTGGAAGAACGGTATGCATCATCACGTAAACAACGTGGTAACATACACCGACCTACAAAGTGTAAGACAACACAAAATCGCCCCAATATACCGGAAGACTTGAATTGGCCAAGCAAAACAAGTCCGAAACCTCGACCTTCGCGAAAGAAGATGTCGGTTCTTCCCGAATGAGCCGCGAAGGGGCCAAACAAGGGTGCAACAGAGCCACGAATTTCCTGAAACCTCGATCCCCGTGAATGAGGATGTCGGTTCTTCCCGAATGACCCGCAAAGGGATCAATCGGGGATATATAAAGCATAAGTGCTCACCCCCGAAAGAAGATGCCGCCAAAGAAGATGCCGCGGAAGCCTCCCTCTCGCTATGCTGTGAAAGGGAACGACTCCTATGAAATCGGGATCGGCCCGGAGACATGGAGAATCTGCAATAAAAATCAACGGGTCAGGTACAATCATAAATCTGAACGCCCGAATTTTAAAAGGAAAATTAAAAACTTTAACTAAAATCCTATAAAACAAGTAGGATTTTATAGTTGAGGTCTAATTAAACCTACGAATTTCATGAATGCAAAACAGTAAGTTCATATTGCGGTTTAAACCCTCATGATAAATTTTGGTGAAATACCCAAAATACCCCTCGTGTTCAAGGCTAAATTCTAGTCAAGGACACGCTCGAATTGGATCATGACCATCATATTTGTTCATCTAACACAACCAATATCCCATAATTTGGCTAACTTTACAAATAAACTCTTTTGTAAAATTTAGCCAATTTTGCAAATAGACCCCTCCACAAATTTCGGTCTAATTTCCGCATACCCTCCTCAAAACTTTGGTCATGAGTTTGTGGTCTAAACTTTTAAAATTTTAGCCCTTTTTGCAAATAAACCCCTCTACAATTTTTTGGTTGGTTTTTGCAAATAAACCCCTCAAACAATATTGATTCTTTGCATGCAAACACCCCTCAAAGTTTGGCCAAATGGGTATGGAATTTCAACTCCAAATTTCAGTCCACCTTTACATAAGAATCCCGAATTTCAGTCCTTTTTTGCATAAAAGCCCCCAAAATTTCGGCCATATTGCATTTTTTGCGTAAAACCCCCCAAATTTTGGTCCATACATGCAACCCATCATCAAGATCCTATCTTTTTCACAAAACCCAACCCATGAGAACAAAAAGCTATGATCTTTGCATATAAATTCATGGCATACCATCATTACAAGCATAAAGTTTCAATCTTTATCAAAAAATTAGAGAGTGTTTGAGAGGAAGCTTACCCAAATCAAGAAGCTTGAAAACCCAACTCTAAAATTAAGTCTTGAGCTTGAAGATGTTATGAAACCCTAGTTTTGAGAAGAGGGAATTTTCGACCAAAGGGAGAGCACAAAATATCCGAAATTTTCTCGGGTTGAAGGGTTTTAAAGAAAGGAATTTTAATGGGTTTGGAGTTATTAAAAGAGGGAAACAATGGTGGATGGATAAGAGGTAGAAGAAGAGAGAGTTTGAGAGGGAATAGAACTTTTTTTGAAAATTTTGGAGAGAGGGGGAAAACAAAAGAGGAAACAAACAAAAAAAAAGGGAGAGAGGGGGGGTGTCTCGGTTTTTGAACCGAGACACCCTAGGGTGTCTCGGCTTTGGCCGAGACACCCAAGGGTGTCTCGGCCAAGGTGGAGACACCCGCATGCGTCTCGGTCCCTGGTTGATCCCCAGATGCCCTTTTCAAGCCCGAATTTGCCCATTTTCGTCGATTGTTGGATGTTTCGACAAAATCAACACTAATCAACACCGGACGATTCAAAACCCTAAGGTTAACGCCGGTCAAGGCGTAACCCTAGGTCAACGCCAGTCAACGCGTTGCGATCAAAAGTCAACGTATGGCGATTCAAAACCCTAAGGTTAACGCCGGTCAACGCGTAACCCTAGGTCAACGCCAGTCAACGCGTTGCGATCAAAAGTCAACGTATGGCGATTCAAAACCCTAAGGTTAACGCCGGTCAACGCGTAACCCTAGGTCAACGCCTGTTAACGCGTTGCGATCGAAAAGTCAACGTACAACGTTCAAAACCCTAAGGTCAACACCGGTCAACGCGTAACCCTAGGTCAACGCCAGTCAACGCCAGTCAACGCGTTGTGATCAAAAGCCAACGTACGACGTTCAAAACCCTAAGGTCAACACCGGTCAACACGTAACCCTAGGTCAACGCCAGTCAACGCGTTACGATCGAAAAGTTCACGTACGATGTTCAAAACCCTAAGGTCAACGCCGGTCAACGCGTAACCCTAGGTCAACACCAGTCAACGCGTTGTGATCAAAAGTCAACCTACGATGTTCAAAACCCTAAGGTTAACGCCGGCCAACGCGTAACCCTATGTCAACGCCAGTCAACGCGTTGCAATCGAAAAGTCAACGTACGACGTTCAAAACCCTAAGGTCAACGCCGGTCAACGCGTAACCCTAAATCAACGCCAGTCAACGCGTTGCTATCGAAAAGTCAACGTACGACGTTCAAAACCCTAAGGTCAACGCCGGTCAACGCGTAACCTTAGGTCAACGCCAGTCAACGCGTTGCGATCAAAAAGTTAACGCGAGTCAATATAACATGACGGAGATAGTCAGTTCAAAGTCAACTCGACGACGCGAGCCAAACTCAACTCATCAGTTTTAGATTTGAGACATCGACGACGGCCAGGCGATAAACGCAGCGCCGAAAGAACTTCAGCTATTCGTCAAAGCATCAAATAGATTGAAAATCGAAGGAGTCAAGAATTGAAGCTAACTACAGGTCCTTTATACCGATCGAAGGCTGGACCGATCATATGTAAAGTATTCCAGCCTCTTCTATAAAAGAAACGAGTTTGGAACGCTTTGGAGGGGGTATCTGTAGGCATTGAAAATTGCCTATAGGTCTCCACGAACAGCTCAGCATCAAGAAAAGATGATGAACGTCACTATCTGGTTCACAGAAGCTTGATTGATGTCGGTGGACGTTTGAAGTGAATTGACGAACTACGGAATTTCAGAATGATGAAGATACGAACTGATCGGGAACCCCGTGTTGTTCACAAACGACGAAATACCCTTCGTGTCTCATTTATTCCATAGATGATCTAATCATTGAAGCTTATAGAACTCCTCATCGGCTTTCCAACGCACTTTGGATCGCTTAAATCTGAGTTCGGATGAAGGAGTTACGGAGGAAACGGACAAATATACAAAACGGAGCGTCTCAGCCTGAGTTGAGACACCCCGAGGTGTCTCGGCACAAACGAGACACCCCAAGGTGTCTCGGCCAAGGCCGAGACACCCAAGGGTGTCTCGGCCCAAGTTGAGACACCCTGGGGTGTCTTCAGCCCTGGAAATGCTCCGTACACGGTTTTAACCGCCCGAAACCCCTTTGTGCCTATAAATACAGCCCCAGGTCCTTACTTTTTTCAGATCTGGAATTTTGGAGAATTGGCGAAGCCCTGCCGGACTGAAGATTGATCGAGTTCTTCAACACTAAAGAGAGAGATTCTTCAGATCTGCATCACCTGCATCCGTTCCTTAGGATTATCTCGTTGCGATAATCCTGAGAAGAGCAATTATCTCGCCGTTGCCGAGATAAGCGCTTCTGCTTCTAGATTCATTCGTGGATCGACGGAGTTCCGAATCTAATCTGGTTGTCAGGTAGTCCACGGATATCGACGTCTCCGTCACCGGCTAAAGACCAACGTAAGCAAGAAACGACGAACGGATCTTGCGTTATTTTCGAAAAGTTGTAATCTTTCATTTCTTATTCTTTTTATTGAATATTTTGAATTCTTTGTAAGCAATCCATATTATAATGAATTCAACAATGAAGGCAACTTTTACCGAAAACAAACACTTGCAACACCATAAATCTTCACAAAGGCAAGCTGTCTTGCTCTACATGCTATAGTATCACCAATGTTAACCTCGAAAATGAACATAGACATCTTCCAATTAGGATCATCTTTCTACTATGTTAGATATCTTGTAGCTAACCACTTAGATGAGACTTTAGAGTTTTTATCTTTGAAACCACCACAATTTCCATTCTTGAGCCTCACAGATCTGATTTGAAGTGTGGCTTCATTATTCATTCTCACAGCATAAGCTTTGAACTTGCAAACATCTTGGCAATTGTTGGGACATTTCAGCCTCCTACCATGCTTGAATAGGCCTTCACAGTTACATCGATACTTGTGATAAATGGAGATCCTCTTGCTATCATTGTGCAAGTAGTAAAAAGCATACCATTTTTGTATTGCATGCAACTTAAGAGCTCTTCTTAAGACCTCAATGGTTAAAAATTTTAAACCCAAAACGAAGTCAACATGCTTGTTAAAATCTTTATCCTCATTGAATTCTGGATGTTGGACTTCCTTATCATCAGAGCCTTGTAAACTCAGTAACTCTTTAGTCCCACCATCTGATTGTTCATCCACCTGAGGTTTATCATCAAACATCCCATTCATGTTCAGCTTAGTTGTTGGTTGTGATGTAGCCTCTACTTCTTCCTCTAACTCAACATCCTCATCATCAACATCATTATAGTCACCATCACTAAGTTCAAACTCAGGATCCTCATCATCCATATTTACATCTACAAGCCTCTCTCTGCCATCAGTTTTAGCTTCCTTAGTGGCCTCATTTCCATCACCTGATCCTTCATCAGCACCCTCATCATCATGTTCATCACCATCACCATCACTAGCCCCTTTGCCTTCATCATCATCACTAGCCTCGCTGTTTTCATCAATACCATACACAAAAAATTATAACTTTTAGATACCACATTAATTTAATAAATTTATACAGATAACTCCTCTACTAAAACTATGTTATACGTTTAACACCTATAATCAAGTTATTTAATACATATACCACCTACAATCAAGTTAAGTTATACAGATGCCACCTGAATTTATCAAATGTTTTACAGTTAACACCTAATAACATTGCAGTTTATACATATATTACCTAATATCAACTCATGGAGTATAATCAACTTCAACAACAATATTTATGTGTCAAAATATACAAATATAGAATAGTATACCTCATTATCTTCATCTTGAGCTTCCTCAGTTGCCTCATTGTCTTCATTATCTTCTTCATTCTCTTCATTCACAACCTTTACATAAAAATACAACCACCATAAGTATATAGGAGAATAAGTCTCAGTATTTATGAGAGTACGTAAGGACAAATACAATATTCTATTGGAGAGCATACCTCATTCTCATCATGTTCGACTTCATTAGTGGCTTAAGTAGTATCATCTACATTTGCATTGCTTGGGCTTGCCTCTCTAAGATCAACATCAACTTCACCCGTATACTCTTCGACATCATGCACAACGTATACATCAATCCTCTTGTCTCTTTCAAGAGAAGCAACCATCTCATTGATATCTCTATCACTAGTAATTTTTCTAATTCCTTATGCTAAATTTTTTTCTAGGGATCTTATAGAAGTGTTCTGCCATATTACTCAAACTATAGTTCAATTGATCTATTAGGACAGCTTTTACTTCCCACTCTGACATTTCATCAATAATGTGATTATGTTGAGTAAAAATTTTACCACCTACATACTTCAATGATCCCCTATTCTTTTCAAATCTCCCCCAATGATGATACTCTACCGCTATAAATTCATACATCCTGAAATTAAAAGAGAAATTTGCCAATGACCACTGTACAATTAAGTTAATCATAACAATCAAAATTTTTACATGTTGTAGATCAACAAAATGACCAATTTGCCAATAATTACTCAACATATAACTAGAACTTTAAACAAGTATTTTTATTTTACACAATTATATAAGGAACCAAATTGTCTAATTTAACTCATTATTTGTTCATTTGTCAAATGATACGTGTGTATCTTCTTCTCTGCTTCGGGAGCTTAGCGATCCTCATGGGAGCTTGAGGATAGGTGATTCTCATGATATCTTGAGAACAGTGGTGTGAAGCGACACGGTGGAGCACGGGATGGAGCTTGAAGCGAGTCAGAAGAACGAAGAATCAAAGATTTCAGTTCTCAGCCTGATGAGTCGACTGACGGGTTGATGAGTTGACTGACGGTTGATCAGTCGACTATCGGGTTGATGAGTCGACTCAAGAAATCGCCTCTAGATAGAAAAATGCTTCTGCTGAGTCGACTCATGAAATCATGAGTTGACTCATGCAGGCCAACACAGTTTGTGCACCTTTTGAGTCGACCATGAGTCGACTGGTGAGCATGAGTCGATCATGAGTCGACTGATCGAGGGTTTCCCAGGCCGATTTGGTTTTTGTTTGGGGGAATCCTAGCTGGGTTTGGTTTTAGTTATTTACCAGATTGCCACCACGTTGTAAACCCTATAAATAGGGATTGTTTAGGGTTTCTAAAGAAGAAGGAGAGACCAGATGTAGTCCTAAAGAGTTTTAGGTCTAAGAGAGATCCTGATCAAAAGGATTAGGGTTTAGATGTAATAAGATGTAATCAAAGTGAGATTCTAATCAAGAGAGATTAGTATTTAGAGAGAATTGAGAGCTTGTTCTCAATTCTAGTGAGATTGTGAGAGAGGGATTGTAATCTTTTCATACTCATAATCTAGAGAAGGTATTTTCCTTCGTCACATACTGAATTGTTCTTGTGTTTCTGTCATCCTCTTCTCAACCCACCTTTGATAATTTCGCGATCAAAGGTGCTCGCACGACGACTTGTATCAAGTAAAGCCCTGATCAACCCTAACCCTAAACATGCATGGGTAAAAACCTAATTACACAACTACAATCTACCAAAACCTAATTCAAGTTCTCACCCCAAACAAACCACATGCAATTGCAAAATTTAAAGTTACATTGTCACATTACCTTCAATTAAAGACTCAAACCAACACACTTGATAGTCCAAACCCTAACCCTTTTCCAGACGATGGAGTCGGTGCCCAATCTCTGTACAAGCACGACGATCAGATCCCACACCTAAATTGAGAGAAATTTTGGTTTTTTGGTTGAAGATGATAGCTACGAGATGGGGGAGAGAGCGCGCTAGGACAGTGAATGACGGATTTTTTTGCGAGCATTTAGTGCAGAGTGGGGTTTTGGAGTGGGGACCAAACGTTAATCACAGTTAACAGGGTGAGTTAAGGGGGGAGGGGCGCGTGTTTTACACGTGAGGGGTTGAGGGTATTTTGGTCACACAGTTTTTTGGCTGAAAATAAAGATTGGTGAGACATTAAAAACATGTAAGCAATTATAGGTGATTTTTGTCAAAAAAATTAGGTGGTAATCATCAATTTGGGTAAAACTTTAGGTGGTTTTGATGTAATCACCCAGAAAATAACAGTGAGAGGTTTTGGGGTTTTGTAAAATACGATATACATTTAGTGATGTCAGTTGGCATGTGGAGGGGGTCAGGAAAAGAAAAGATGGATCCAGGGGGTGTTAGAAACGAGATTTTTTAATGGGGGTGAGTGACACACAGGTTTCTAAGCTCAGGGGGCTAGAAACAATCTTTCTTTTTGAGAATATGGTAGAAAATGTTAATCATTTTCGTGAAAGAATCCATTTTAAAAAGGAAAATGACTTAAGGACCCAAAATATGAGACCAATGGAGGGGACATGTGATGTGTCCCCTCCCTATTGCATAATGAGTTGGCATGACCAACTCATTATGCAATAG
>BQKN01063963.1:45198-106325 GCA_022839385.1 Asparagus kiusianus
GGGCGAATGCAGATGCTTGAAAGGATCACATCGCAGCTGATGATTGCTCGGTCGGCCTGAATCTTTTTCTCTTTCAGCAGTAAATTTTTCCCTCCTCTATTGAAGATTTTCTTTAAAGAGAAGGAAATACAAGAAGTATTGTTACGCAGGTTCTCTTTTATGCTATGTTTGGTTTGAGAGAAAGGGAAAGAAAAGAAAAGGAAAGAAAAAGTAAAATGAAAGGAAAAGGAAAAGAAAAGAAAATGATATTCTTTCTATTGTTTGGTTAGAAAGAATATTGTAATGAAAGTTAGAAGAAAATTCATATGAAAATTATTTTTTCTTGTTTGGTTACCTTTATGAGAAAATAAGGAAGAAAATTATCATAACATAATTTTAATTCATATTTTTTAGAATTAGAATTATATTTTTAAACAATTTACAAAAAATAATTAAATTAAATTGTGATACTACCATATTTTGAAAAAAATTATAAGTTACCGAATATGTTCACACAATCTTAACTCGAGAAAATTGAGTCAAATTTATGATGATTCTAATTTGCGTATAATCTTACATGGTTTTGGACTTGCCAGTTGTTCTTAATCTCATGTGAAGAAAGATGATTCCGAATAAGGTCTAGAAAATGATGCAGTTCAAGCATAATTATTCAAAATCAATATTATTCATGTCATGTGAAGTAACAAGTTAATAAACATGTATTTAAAAAAAAAATGGCAAATTTGTAACACAAAAACTTGAGTGGCCATCAGCATCACGTTCGTAAATAATAGCACGCAGAAGCACAACCACAATTACACTAATCAGAGAACAACATTTCTCACACATAATATTTGTAGAAAGAAAGGTGAATGAAAGAACCCAAACAAATCTAAAGTAAATGTCATGATATTCCTAATAAAAAGTATAATTCAATTCTAGTCACAAGTTCTATTACAATCGATTCCATATAGAAAATCTTAACCAACAAAGTCTATTACAATCAATTTTATATAGAAGATCTTAACCAACAAAGTTTATTACAATCAGTTTCATCTAGAAAATCTTCACCAACAAAGTTTGTTACAATCAACTTCATATAGAAAATCGTAAACACACACACACACACACACACACACACACACACACACAGATAAATCTGCCAAAGTCCTTGATTTTTTTTAGTGAGCCCCTCAAAACATAAATCTCGCATCCTTCATCCTTTGAAATTAATTCAAAAAAATTCAAATAAGTACAATATAAACATCAAAAACCTATAAAATAAAATCTTAACATTCTTTTAGAAGAAAAATGAAACTACCACTTGTCTTGTCATGGTTCTTTTCTTAAGACTAATAATCAGAAACGATATAATCCTGCTTCAATGGTCTTGATCTTTGTTTTGAAACTAAGTGTGAATGCCATCTTTCTCAACAAAACATGCACCAGAACAAAGGATGCGTTGTGCGCGGCGGAAGCTTCTAGGGCAACACGAACAATAACTCGAACTAAAACCACAAACAATATGCAAAACACAACCACAGCAAGAGCAAAGAATTTTACGTGGTTCGGCAAGTTGCCTACGTCCACGGGGCAAGGAGGGGGGAGATTTTACTACTAGAAATCAAGGGAATACAAATAGGATTATAAATCTCTCAGACCAAACCATAAAACAAAGCTCTTGATCTCTCAAAGCTCTCCCACAATTGGATGCAACAATCCTCTCTCAAAGGCTGCTCAAATTCGTCCTTGCATTAACCCTAAACAATCAGGATTTGAGTTATATATAACTCAAAAACGAAACGGGTCAAAAACCGAAAGGCCCAGCCTAGAACATCGTCGGTCGACCGCGCAGGTCTCGCGGTCGACCGCGCCGGTCGACCGAACCACCAAACCCGAGAATTAAATCCTTACAGTCATCCGCGGTCGATCGCGTCGGTCGACCGCCATCATCCCCGGTCGACCGCGGCGGTCGACCGATAGCAACTCTGAATCCTGCTCTGACTCGTGCACGTTCGCGATCGACCGCGCCGGTCGACCGCCAGACTTTCTGTTGATTTTTTTGATTTTCTGTAATTCTTCAATTCTCCACCTCGGCGAACGTTTCCACCAAAACTGAGCCAACACCAAATCATCCAATAGTCCCTCAACAAGTCAGGGAACCAATCTAGAGCTGAAACGTGATCTCCCCCCCATCTGAATCAACTGATCAAATCGGCTGCATCTGAAAGACTGCCTACGTATCCTCTTGCCCAAGGAATCAAGCCGAATGTAGTTCACCCAAATGGCCTCCAAAGGCCTCAGCACTGAAGGATGTTCAAAAGCTTCAAATAATGACCAAATTTCACACCTGAAACAACTTTGGTCAACATATCTGCAGGGTTGTCATTTGTGTGGACCTTCTCCAATATGACATCTCCATCATTCAAGACGTCCCGTACAAAGTGGAATCTGACGTCGATGTACTTCATGCGCGCATGATAAACCTGGTTCTTCGCCAAATAAATAGCCGACATGCTATCACAATATACCCGAATAGTCTCCTGAGCGATCCTCAAGTCCTCCAATAATCCACGCAACCATAAAGCCTCCTTAATAGCTTCAGTAACTGCCATATACTCTGCCTCTGTAGTAGAGAGAGCCACTGTGGACTGAAGCGTGCAATGCCAACATACAGGTGCACCTGCCAATGTAAAAGCATAACCTGAAGTAGACCGGTGTTTGTCAAGATCTCCAGCATAATCTGAATCCACATATCCAATACAAGCCTGCCCATCCTTCTCATCCTTCTGAAATACTAAACCAACATCCATGGTACCTCGAACATACCGTAGAATCCACTTCACGGCCTCCCAATGACCCTTCCCGTGGTCGTGCATGTATCTCGATACCATGCTCACGGCCTGTGATAAATCTGGTCTCGTACACACCATCGCATACATCAAGCTACCTACTGCACTGGCATATGTGACCTTCGACATATAATCTCTGTCCTCAACTGAAACAGGTGACATCAACGCTGAAAGCTTGAAGTGGGGAACCAATGGTGTGCTAACTGCTTTTGTATTTCCATCAAAGCTGAATTTCTTCAACATCTTCTGCAAGTAGCTCTTCTGTGTAAGCTTCAAATTCCCTCTCACCCTGTCTCTCTCGATCTCCATACCCAATATCTTCTTTGCCTCACCAAGATCCTTCATCTCAAACTCGGATGATAGCTCCTCTTTCAGCTTTCGAATAGCCGAAGAATTCCTGGAAGCAATAAGCATATCGTCAACATATAAAAGCAAATATATGAGCTCACCATCCTGTAGCTTGTGCATATAAACACATGGGTCATATAGGCTCCTCGTGTACCCTCGGCCAATCA
This sequence comes from Asparagus kiusianus, assembly GCA_022839385.1. Classification (NCBI taxonomy): domain Eukaryota; kingdom Viridiplantae; phylum Streptophyta; class Magnoliopsida; order Asparagales; family Asparagaceae; genus Asparagus; species Asparagus kiusianus. The sequence continues at coordinate 48,545 of BQKN01063963.1, forward strand.
TAAAGCCGTCGAATCTCTTATACCACTGTCTTGGTGACTGCTTCAAACCATAAAGAGGCTTCTTCAGCTTACAAACCAAATCTTCCTTTCCTGCAGCTTTGAAACCCTGAGGTTGTGTCATGTAGATCTCCTCATCTAAATCACCGTGTAGAAAGGCTGTCTTCACATCCATCTAGACCAAATCCAAATCCAACTGTGCCACCAACGCCAATAAAATCCGAATCGACGAATGCTTCACAACGGGTGAAAATACCTCGTTGTAATCAATGCCCTCAAGCTGTGCATATCCCTTAGCAACCAATCTGGCTTTGAACCGAATGTCCCCAATAGAAGATCCCTCCTTCTTCGCATATACCCACTTACAACCAATAGCTTTCTTACCCTTAGGTAGATGTGCAAGTGTCCAAGTATCGTTCTTCTGAAGAGACCGCAGCTCCTCCTCCATAGCTTCCCTCCACCTGATCGAATCGAGGCTAGACTCTGCCTCCCTGAATGTGGCTGGAACCATATCATCAACGACCTCCACTGATAATGTATATACGACCATGACATCATTATACCTAGTTGGCCGACGAATCTCTCTCCTCGGTCTATCTGCTGCAATGGACCTCTGAACATGACCCTGTTCCTGAGTCCCATGATCCACTGTACCCTCTATCTTTCCGGCTATCATCTCATCTCCTCCCAGTGTCACCTCTGTAGGAGCCTCAATGGATACAGTGCTCTCTGGAGTGGGTGGAGTCACATCAACCTTTACTTGCTGCGATATCTCTCCTCTCTGGTCTCCCTCCACCTGCTGAGGGGCTCGAGGCCTCATCATGTGTGCCTCGTTAAATGTGACATCTCTGCTAATAACTATCTTCTTGTCCTGTGGATCCCATAACTTGAAGCTTTTGACTCCATCTCTAAATCCCACAAAGACTGCTTTCCTCGCTCTCGGATTTAATTTACCATCACTGACATGATAATAAGCTGGACACCCGAATATCCGAAGCGACTCATAGTCACTAGCCACCGTACCAAACCAACGCTCCAAAGGAGTCTTCCCGTCTATCACAGTGCACGGCAACCTGTTCACGAGATGGCTCGCATAAACTAACGTCTCGACCCAAAAGGATCTAGGCAATCCACTCTGCGTCATCATACACCGTACCTTCTCCAGTAAGGTACGGTTCAATCTCTCAGTCACCCCGTTCTGTTGCGGTGTCTCTCGAACTGTGAAGTGCCTTCTAATGCCGTAATCCTGGCAAAACTACAGAAACGGATCACTCTTGTACTCTCCGCCGTTATCTGAACGTAGAGTCTTCACCTTTCTACCTGTCTGCTGCTCCACTTTCTTCTTCCACTCCACAAAAATATCCAGGACCTAATGTTTATGCTTCATCGGGTATACCCAATTCCTCCTGGAATAGTCATCAATGAAAGTGACAAAATAGTTGGCCCCCCCAAGAGATGTGTTCTTGAAAGGACCCCAAACATCTGTGTGAATATAATCCAATGTACCTCGGGTGTTGTGAACAGCGGTGCCAAACTTCACTCTAGTCTTCTTCCCAAGTACACAATGCTCACACAACTCCATCTTGTAGGTCTTAGCACCTTTCAATAGCCCCTGTTTTGCCAATGACTTTAGGGACTTATCACCTGTATGTCCAAGTCTCATGTGCCATAAGGTAGTAGTGTCCTTCTCTGTAGTAATAGAAGCTGCCAGACCCCCTGTAACTGTCTTGCCCTTCAAGTAGTATAGGTTATTTTCCCTGACACCTCACATCATCACCATAGAACCCTTCGTGACCTTCACTGTAACATCCTCTAAGATCACTCGATATCCTGCTGTCTCCAAAGTCCTAAGAGAAATGATGTTCTTCGTCAACTACGGCACGAACCTCACTTCCTTCAATTCCCTCACTACACCATCATGCATCCTAATCCGGACTGAACCAATACCACTAATAGGACATACGTGGTCATTATCCATAAGCACGACATCCCCTCTTTCCAGCTCCTCAAAGCTAGAGAACCACTCCCTCTTAGGGCAGATGTGATATGTAGCTCCCGAATCCATCATCCACTCCATGGAATCTGCATAGCAAACCGACGGTAAAGCAGGGCATGAATAGCCTAAAGAATCTGAATCTGAATGCTCACCAATAGCTTTTGCAACATTCACTTCTGAAGCTTGTACAGCTTTCCCCTTATTCTTCCCGGCTTTTTCTTTCCACTTTGGGCAGTCAATCTTTCAATGTCCTTCTTCTTTACAATACCAACATTGATTTCTACCAACACTCTTATAGGCACTCCTATTCTTTGACTTTGAGCGGTTGAACTGGCGACGGTTTGGATCTCGACCTCGAACTGCTAGTGCATCTCCCGATGCCTTCTCGGAGGGTTCACCATCACTCTTCCTCAACTCATAGTTCACCAAAGCTGAGGTCACCTCCTTGTAGCTGACTGTAGTTCTTTCATTGATCATAGTGAGAATGAACGTACCATAATCATCTTCGGGTAACGAACACAGAAGTAGCATCGCCTTGTCTTCATCATTAACTGTAATATCCACATTGGCCATATCTGAAAGTAGCTTAGTAAAATTGTTAACATGCTCCCTGATGAAAACTCCCCTCTTCATCTTGAACTGATAAAATCTTTTCTTCAAGTGAAGCCGACTCTCAATGCTCTTCATAAGATATTTCTCATTGAGTGTTTCCCACATCTTCTTCGCCGACGTCTCGTTCATGACATCGTAAATAAGATCCGGCGTCAAGCATGACCTAATAACACCACAAGCTCTACTGTTCATCTTTCTTCAAACCTTATCCTCCAACTCAACAGGTTTCTCTTTTAACTCAAGAGTCTCCTCCAAATTCTGTGCATCCAAGGCATCCATCACCTGACACCTCCACAATCTAAAATTGATCTTGCCATCGAACTTCAAAACATCAATCTTCGTGTTATTGATGCTCAGACTCTGTATCGTCTTTGTTAGAGACGAACCTGACGTGCTTGCATCTCCCATGTTGTCGATCTAGCTCTGATACCAATTGTTGTGCGTGGCGGAAGCTTCTAGGGTAACACGAACAATAACTCGAACTAAAACCACAAACAATATACAAAACACAACCACAACAAGAACAAAAAATTTTACGTGGTTCGGCAAGTTGTCTACGTCCACGGGGCAAGGAGGGGGGGGGGGGATTTTACTACTAGAAATCAAAGGAATACAAATAAGATTACAAATCTCTCAGACCAAACCCTAAAACAAAGCTCTTGATCTCTCAAAGCTCTCCCACAATTGGATGCAACAATCCTCTCTCAAAGGCTGCTCAAATTCGTCCTTGCATTAACCCTAAACAATCAGGATTTGAGTTATATATAACTCAAAAATAAAACGGGTCAAAAACCGAAAGGCCCAGCCCAGAACATTGTCGGTCGACCGCGGCGGTCGACCGCGCAGGTCTCGCGGTCGACTGCGCCGGTCGACCAAACCACCAAACCCGAGAATTAAATCCTTACAGTCATCCGCGGTTGACCGCGCTGGTCGACCGCCATCATCCCCGGTCGACCGCGGCGGTCGACCGACAGCAACTCCGAATCCTGCTCTGACTCGTGCACATTCGCGGTCGACCGCGCCGGTCGACCGCCAGACTTTCTGCTGATTTTTCTGATTTTCTGTAATTCTTCAGGATGTGTAACTAGGATAGAGATTCACCTCAGAAGAATTGATCCGTAGACAATCAGGCAATCCTCAGTGTAGGCATATAACCGTGACACCATAGCGTGAATCTGACCAAAATAAATAAACACTTGATATGAGCAAAGAAGAGGATTAAATGATAAAGTCTAACGAGGTCAATACTAACCACTCAGTGACATGTTGAGACAAATAATGGTTGATATCAATCATCCACTTGTCCTTTTCCCTCTTCAACTCATCAGTTTTGTTTTAATCTTACAGCCACCTACAGAAGAAGGTTTATGAATATAACAACTAAATTGTTTAATAACATGTACGGATAGTAAGAAGGGTTAATTGCATATAGACCACCTGTACTATCGCCAAGTTGAACTTACTCCCCCAGCAGATTGACGCACCCTGAGAGAGTTCTGTTGTCGCAGCTATATGCCCTGAGTGAAAATCTATTGTTGAAGAGAGACCCCTGAAAAGGGGCAAAAATTTTTACTCAGGTGTCTATCTGCAACAGTAGAACTAACAAGTTCAGTTTGACGACAGCATTGGGGGTCTAGTCGCAGTTAACTTTAATAAGAATGATAGAACTGCACATGAGGCTGATTTTTAGCATCTGGGTAGTCTTCTGGCGGCTTCTGCAAAGTCTTAGTAATGATATGCGTTTCAATTTCTATTTTAGTAATAACATATTTTTCAATTTCTATCTCACACTTCCTCATCTTCTCTTGCACCTGTTTGCACAAAACCCTGGTTGTCAAGGTCAAGATATATAAGATATCACATTAGATAGAGTAAAATACACTCCCTACCTTCATAAGACAGCTATGAATTGATTCAACAACATCGTCGCAGGACCTTTCAGGTGAGACAATGATATGTGTCGCCGGATGAACACTCTTGATCGCGGAATTATCAAGAGTGAGTTGTGAAGAAGATAAAAGAAAACACACAAGAATTGAGTTGGTCGAAGGAAAATATCTTCTCTAGATTATGAGAAATAATTAGATTACAAATCTCTCTCTCACAATCTCTCTAGATCAAAGAACAATCTCCCTGATCTCCTTTCTGAATACAACATGGTTAGAAAACCCTAGAAAAGTCGTGTTTTAATATGTATCAAACACAAAACCTAAAGCGAACAGGAAACTGGAAGTCTGGCTCAGCCCGACTCGCGGTTGACCGCAGAACCCATCGCGGTCGACCATGGCAAACGACTGAGACCAAAATTGCCTACAGGGTTTTAGCGATTGACCGTAGAGTACGTCACGGTCGATCGTGAAAAGTCCAGAGACTTTCCCTGAGCTGTGCACGTTCGCGGTCGACTGCGACGTCACGTGCGGTCGACCGTTGGAAGTCTAAAGTATTTTCCTACAGTTTTCATGTACTCTTCGATATTGTCGCCTTCAACGACTTCGTCCACGTCTCTATTCTCAAGATACCATGAGAATCATCTATCCTCAAGCTCCTATGAGGATCGCTAAACTCCCGAAGCAAGGAAGAAGATATATCCGTATCATGGCTCCCCCTTTAGGAACTTGAAGTCCCGTTCAAGTTAAAACTGAAGCTGAGGGAACTCGCGAGCCTCTCCCTCTCTGTTGAACCACTTGGCTTTGCTAGGCACCTGACCTTGACATCCGATCAAAAATGACTCATTCGTCTCGCGTCTCATCGTAGTCACCTTCCGTTCTAAAATGCAATCTTCTTTGAGCGGTTTCTTCTCTATCAAACCACAAATCGTCAACATGCGGTAAGATCATATTGTCATCACCTTCATCATCCAACAATGAAGGCTCAAACAACTTTAAATACTCGATATTGATCACCGAATACATCCCTAGATAAGGTGGAAAATCTAGCTTGAAGGCGTTGTCACCAATTTGATTAAGAATCCAAAATTGACCATATTGTATCGGCTTCAACTTCTTTCCTTCTCCCTTTAGCCGCTTATTACTCAACTTCAGCCACACCATATCACCTTTACCAAAATTACAATGAACTTGATGTTGATCATGTTTCGCCTTTTACTTAGCCTATGATTTCTTTAACTGTGCTTCTACCGTGGCATGAATATGTGAAATCTTCTCCAAAAATCGCTGAGCTCGTTGTCTTTCACTCCCTTCCTTGCCGTTGGTCATAGCTTCACTAGAAAACACGAGATCAAACGGATTCGGAGGTAAAAACCCATAACAAGTCTCAAATTGTGACTTCCCCGAAGACCCATGAATAGCCCGATTAAATGCAAACTGAAGATATGGTAAGCTCTCATCCCAAGTCTTGGGATGCCTGGAATTGTATCCTCTCAACATGTGTACCATAGTCCGATTAACTACCTCTGTTTGATCGTATGTTTATGGATGAATAGCTGTGCTCTTTTTTAATCTAGTGTCCATCAAGCTCCACAAAGAATCCCAAAAGTATCCGAGAAACCGGCTATCTTGATCCGAAATAATCGAATTCGATAACCAAAGTGCTTCCACACATGCTCAAAGAACAATTATGCCGCACTCACTCCCGTCACGGTCTTATTACAAGGAATCAAGATCACCATCTTGCTGAACCGGTCCACCATAATGAACAAATAATCATGCACGCGCTTAGTCGTCGGCAATCCTCCTAATAAATTCATAGAAATACTCTCCCACGGTCTTGAAGGTACCGACAATGGTAGATACAATCCTCGTTTCCTATTAGAAGGCTTCGATATGTAACATAGCTTACCGCCTCCAACATACTTAGTAACATCCTCCAATATTTTTGGCCAAAATACATGGCGCCGTAGATTGAGAAGCGTATTCTAAATCCTAAAATGATCTTGTACACGTGATGTATGTGCTTCTCGAATCCACTGCTATCAGTTGCCATCCTCCGGAATGCAAAGCGACGTCCCTTGATACAAAAAATCATCTTCACTAATCTCAAACTCCCCTTGCCGACTAGCCTTCGCCTACTCGATCACACTGTTGAAGTCTCTGCTAGATGTGTACATCTGTACATACTCCAAAGGAACTAAGGGTTGAATGCGCGTCGCCACCAAGAGAGCCCTCACAGGTGGGTGAGATAACATATCGGCTAACTTGTTCGTCTTCCCCTTCTTGTACCTAATGATGATGTTGAACGCCATCAAATAGGACATCCACTTCATGTGTCGTGCCTGCTGCAGCTTCATCTGGGCATGTAAAACTCCAATGGCTTGTGGTCTGATTGCACAACCAGCTCCTTTCCCAACAAATACACCCGCCAATGTTTGATTGCCTGATAAAGTGCATAAAACTCCTTGTCGTAGGTAGGGTAGTTCTGAATAGCACCCGTGAACATCTCTGAATGGTACTCTACCGGATTCCCATCCTGTATCAACACAACGCCCATAGCATAACTAGAAGCATCGGTCTCTACCTCGAAGGTCCTCTGTAAATTCGATAATGCCAACACCGGTGCCTCCGAGATCTTCCTCTTTAGTAACTGAAAAGCTTCCTCATGTGTCTTCCCCCACCCAAATTGAACCTTTACCTTTATAAGGCCATGCAAAGGTGCCACATAAGTCAAAAAATATCGAATGAACTTGCGCAAATACTGACAAGCTCCCATGAAGCTTCTCATCTCCATCACTATCCTATGTGTCGGCCACTTTGAGATCACCACCATGTTACTTGGATCTATTTTCCGCTGGCCCTTCCCCACGATGAAACGAGGTACACTAACTCATCCTTCTCAAATTCACACTTCTTCCCATTGAGCTTCAGCTATCCGTCCTGCAACACTTCAAACATCTTCTCGACATGAACAAGATGCTCCTCCCAGGTCCTGTTGTACACCAAGATATCATTGAGGTAAGCTATCATAAAATCCTCTGTAAAGGATCGCAACAAATCATTCATGGGTCTCATAAAGGTAACCGGAGCGTTGCACAATCCAAACGACATCGTCAACCACTTGAACAGACCCTGCTTGGTCTTGAACGTAGTCTTCCAAATGTCATCCTCTTGAATCCTCACTTGATGGTAACCAGACTTTAAATCCAATTTTGTGAAGAACCTCCCTCCCTCCAACTGGTCTATAAGATCATTAATCCTAGGTAATGGGTACCGATTCTTGATGGTTATCTTGTTGAGTGTCCGGTAATCCACGCACATGCGCCAGCCTCCATCCTTTTTGGGCACCAACAATACTGGTGACATGCAAGGTGAACAACTCGACACAATCATTCTTGTCTCCAAAAGCTCATGAACCTGCCTCTTGATCTCCTTAGACTCCTCTACAGATGTGCGGTATAGACCTATATTCGGTAAGCAACTCTTGCTGGTCAACATAATCTCATGCTCCACATCTCGTCACGGTGGTAGTCCCGTGATCTCTGAAAACAAGTCCGCGTACTTGGTCTTCAACTTGTCAAGATCTCTCTCCTGAAGTTTGCTCAAGGTAGTCAAGCACACCCTACTCAGCTTCTCCTCATAAGGTCTGATGAATAACAATATAAACTTTTTGCTCGTATTCACTAGCCACTTTGCCTAAGTCATCGTCACTAAACTCATCTCCTGTGGAAGAGATACCGAACAAAGTATGAATTGCTCGTCATCCTTGGTGAACGTATACTTCTGGACCCGCCTATCGTAGACCGCATATCTATCTCATAAATAAGGATTGCCGAACATCACTTGGCAAACATCTAACGGAACGATGTCGCATTTGACTTTGTCAATATACGACTCGTGGATTGCAAATCTGAAAGTACACTGGTTGACCATACTCAATCCCGCCTCCTTCTGAATCCACCCTAATGGATAGGGTTTCAGATATTTGACCATCTTCAATCCCAGCTTCTGAACCAAGACTTCGGATATCAAATTCTTCTGGCTCCCTGGATCCACTATAGCATCAATCAAGCTGGTCTTGATCTACAACTTCAAAACAAAAAATTTCTCCCTCGGGTCTTCGTCCTCAGTCGTGGCCTGCTTCCCTGTTATAAGGTTGAGACTGCTATTGGGTTCTGTCATCCTGGGAACTTCCTTCGGACCTTGTGCTACCACGTATGCCTTCTTCTCCTCTTTTTTCTTCACACCTTTCGGCTTCAGATGAAGGTACTTCTCCCAGCAACGATCAGCTACGTATCCTGTCAGTTTGCAGTGATTGTATGTCAATTATGCCTTCCCTGAATCACCCTTCTTCTTCTCTTTCTTCGGTTGAGAGCCACTAGACTTACCTCCCGTTTGTTTGGAGTCCCCCTTCGTCTCGTTGTCCTTCTTTTGCCTACCCTCAATGGTAATGGCTTTCACACTTGCTTCTGCAATGGACTCGACCGTGAACAGCTTCATCTCCTTTCAGATATATTCATTCAGACCCGTCATATACTTCATAAAAATAAAATATTCCTCTGTTGCGATGTTGAGGACCATCGCCTGCTGCTGGAATTCCGTCGTATACTCTTGAACGGTCTGGTTGAATCTTTAGCGCAATCCGTACCACTTATACCAACGCTCCTCAAGGAACCGTACCACGTAGAATTGCTTCATCAGTAGTTCCTTGAATTTGTTCCACGACACCATCTTCTTTTCCTGCTTGCAATAGGATTTTCACCATGTCAATGCATGCCCCGAAAGCTTCAAAGTCACGAACACGAGTTTCTCCTTGGATGAATATCCGTAGAGAGTAAAATATGTCTCCATCTGCTCGATCCAATCATCGAGTGTCTCGACGTTAACACTCCCATCATAAACATGAATCTCCATATTGAAGTATATTTTCAAATTCTGATAAGAACCCTTACCCCTTTGATGTGGAATAGTCTTGTTAATTTCGGTCTCCTCTTCAGAATCAGATTCCTCACCTTCCCCATCAGACTCTACAAGTCTCTTCTTGCCTTTCAAAGAAGATTCCTCCTTTTTGTCCTTTCCTTGGAAAAGATTAACGAGCTGTGTGAGAGTCGAACCCATTGCCTCTATCTGTTTCTCCAATGCATCTAGTCTTGCTGAACTATCCCCTTCAGTGATTTTCTTCTTCCTTAATCTCTGAACTCCTTCCAAAGAAATAAGGATCTCGCCTAGCTTCTTGTATTACGATCGAGTAAGGACCATATACAAGACCCACCTTTCACAGGATCTAATCACTCTGATACTAACTTGATACGAGTCGCCGGACGAGCACTCTTGATCGCGGAATTATTAAGAGTGGGTTGTGAAGAAGACAAAAAACAAAAACACACAAGAATTGAGTTGGTCGAAGAAAAATACCTCCTCTAGATTATGAGAAATAATTAGATTACAAATCTCTCTCTCACAATATCTCTAGATCAAAGAACAATCTCCCTGATCTCTTTTCTGAATACAATCTAGTTAGAAAATCCTAGAAAAGTTGTGTTTTAATATGTATCAAACATAAAACCAAAAGCAAACAGAAAACTGAAAGTCTGGCCCAGCCTGACTCGCGGTCTACCGCGGATCCCATCGTGGTCGACCGTGGCAAATGGCTGAGACTAAAATCGCCTACATGGTTTTAGCGATTGACCGCAGAGTACGTCGCGGTCGACCGTGAAAAGTCCAGAGACTTTCCCTGAACTGTGCACGTTCGTGGTTGACCACAGCGTCACGTGCGGTCGACCGCTGGAAGTCCAAAGTGTTTTCCTACAGTTTTCTTGTACTCTTCGACGTTGCCGCCTTCAACGATTTCGTCCACGTCTCTATTCTCAAGATACCATGAGAATCATCTACCCTCAAACTCCCATGAGGATCGCTAAGCTCCCGAAACAAGGAAGAAGATACACCAGTATCAGACAAGTCGTAATAAGCAAAAACTAGTAGTCTGTAGGTTTTTCGTATATTGAAGTAATAACGCAAACTAATATCAATGCTCACCCTCCAGATAATATCTACTTGAGACCGAAGTTCCCTATTTTCTTTGACAGTGAACTCCAGTCACATCTAACCATTTCAAGTCCTTTTTGCTCGATTTCCTTCCTCATACAAAAATATAATTGATAAGGTCGCTAGTAACGTGAGGCCCGTAAAAGAATTACAATGGAAGCACGAACTAAGTTAAGATAAAACAATCTCATAAAGGAAACAACCTTATAATGTCACGATCACAAGTGGTAATAAGTGGACTTGAAATCCAAACAAACCCATTTTCTTGGAGAAATCTGTGAGTTGCATATGCCAATGCATTCCTCACTCTTGTAACCTACAGCAAGCATCAGGCCCGGCCCAAGAGGGGGGGTAGGGGGGCGACCGCACAGGGCCCCATTTCAAAGGGGGCCCCAAATTTTTAAAAATGCCTATAGTATATTTTTTAATTCTTTCCAATAAGTCTTTTGTTTGTTTAAAAAAGGGCCTAATAATCTAATACTAGCCCACTAAATTAAATAATAATTTATGTCCATTGCCTAAGCCTAACTGCCTAACACCCATGACCCATCTGATTTACATTTTACCGGAAATATACACCAATTAGTACTACAATTATGATTAGTTGCTCATTTGTCTCCTAAAGTTTAGGAAATTAAATTTGAACTCATTAATTCCCAATTTTGTAAAATAAATATAATTCAATAAATTTATAGTTCAACATTTATATAGAAGAGGGCCTCATTTTATCATTTCGCACAGGGCCTCAAAAAAGCTTGGGCCGGCCCTGGCAAGCATGTATTGGACAAACATTACCCAACCTGTAATGAGTCAACAACTTCTTCACACAGAAGTGAAAATAAGTCCCAAATGCAAGTAGAAACAGATAACAAGGCGGCAACAGCTCATTCAAATATGACGCTAATATTCACAGTACGTACACGATGCAGCCGAGATCCTAACAGTGCTAGAAGGAACGCTATATGTTGGATTTGTGACATCAAACCCTGGTAACAAACTCTTCACGAGAGTTCTCAAGGACTCATTCACTTCCAGTTGATATTAACTTTTAAATGACACTAGATTTAAGGGATTAACATCCCATTTTACCAAGCAACCTCCCCAGCCCACCCCCCGGCCCACACCCCTACCTTCCCACCCCCTCTCCACTAGAGGTTTTCGGTTAAGTCCAACTTTTATCTTATTATTACGTATCAGTCCAAAGCATGCACAACTCCATAAGGTCTGATGCATTCTGCTCGTTGAACTAATTATTCAAGTTCTCTACTGATATATTTGTTGATGAGGTGTTCTACCAATATAAAATTATTAGGGAAACACAAATAGCTAATACAGTGAAAGGACATCAGCGGAAGGAATAATCATCTAAACTCTAGAACACGAACTCGATCTAAGATTGATATGATCAATTCAATCAACAAAAATCCTTCTGAAACTCAATCACATATCTTAATAATGCAAAAAAATGAGTCTTTTCAGACACGATCTACCCCAGCCCAAAAGTTTTTGTGGGCTGATGGTAATAATTGCCCCGGCCCAAAAGTTTTTCCTGACGATAGCCAGCTCAATTGTTGCTCCACCTTGCAACAAGCAGTACGTTGGCCATGAGTCATATCATATAACTTGATATTAGTAGCTCCGTACAACGTCATTCATTGCTATACGTTTATAAACCATGTATTGATATTAGTTGCCTTATTTGTCTTTATTACACATTTCCCCCATTTCATCCAAGATTGAACATGTTTACTCCTCCAATTCATGAGAGGGACGAAGTTGTCTTTATCATCCACAGTTCATATAATTTGATAGTATGCTGCTAAAAGACCTAGGCAAAGTGAAACTTGAATATTTACAGGGTTTGCCTCTGCATTTGACAAATCAAGCATGCGCACTTTCTTCTTCGGGAACTTTTCGACGCCACTTCTTGTAAAATCTAATTGTACTCAAACTGATTTGCGAATCGTTTTGCAATAAGTGGGTTTAGTTTTGACAGTTACAGCTATAAACACAACATACAATTATAAAGAAAATAGCATCTGCAACAATAGCTGTCTTCTTGCAGGATAATCAATGTCTTAGTTGAGAATGTAATGTAGAGAAGCCTAATCTTTGTTCATCCTATTGGTCTTGAGAGTGGAGACCCAAACCTAGAATCAAAATCAACAATCGCATGAAAATTCAAGACAGGTCATGAGTGTGGTGTCTGCCACACCCTGGTGTGACAGAATCTGCACTGTCTACCATGAGTGTGGTGTCTGCCACACCCTAATGTGACAGAATCTATCCTGTCTGCCATAGGTGTGGTGTCTGCCACACCAGGGTGTGGCAGATTCGTTTTAGAATTCTAATCTGTTTAGAATTGTATTTGTTATAAATAGAAACACGTCCCTCAAGGGTTTTTGAGGGCTCTTTGAGATTAGAAATCTTAGTGAGAGGCCAATTGTAAGCATTGTAATCTTCTTTAAATAATCAAAGAATTATGTGGTGTGACTCCCGAGGACGTAGGCACGTTGCCAAACCTCGTTAAATCTGGTGTGTTCTTTCTTGTTCTTATTTCCTACAAGTTTTTATCTTTGATTTGTGGTGAATTTCTTTCTTGCTCAACTCTCAAACACAAGATCCGAAAGGGTACAGATTTGATTTGATTGTTTCGAATCCCCAACAACTGGTATCAGAGCTTCGTTTAACAAATTTGTGAGAAAGAGAGCCATGGCAAAGGAAATCAAATCTAAGATTGAGAAGTTTGACGGTTCAGACTTCGCCTACTAGAAGTCACAAATGGAGGACTATCTGTACCAGAAGGACTTATATCGCCCGTTGATGGGCAAGAAAAATGGACAGAAGAAGGAGGAGTCAGATGGTGATTGGGAGATACTGGATAGGAAGGCTCTAAGAAAAATCCGGTTATCGCTCGTTAAATCAGTAGCCCACAATATTTTGAAGGAGAAGATGACGGTAGGGTTTATGGAATCGCTCGCAAAGATGTATGAGCAACCGTCGACAGCAAAAAAGGTGCATCTCGTCAAAACTCTTTTCAACATCAAGATGGCAGAAGGACAGTCCTTCACGATGCACCACAGCGAGTTCAACATGATTGTTGATCAGCTTATCTCCGTAGACATCACGTTCGAAGTGCAGGCCCTTCTACTACTATCGTAGTTGCCGGATAGTTGGGCAGGTTGTGTGACGATAACTAGCAATTCGGTGGGAAAAGAAAAATTAAAGCTGAGTGAGGTGGTTAGTATGATTTTATCCGAGGAGGTTAGAAGGAAATCGTCCGAATCAAAAGGTTCAGGTTCAGCTCTAAGTTTCGAGTAGAGAGGCAGAAGCCAGAAGAAAGGAAACCAGAACAGGAATCGATCAAAATCAGTAAAGAAGAGGTCGAACTCGAAGGTTAGGCCCATCAAAGGGAAGTGTTGGAACTGCGGCCATGAGGGCCATACGTCTTCTGTCTGCAAGAGTCCAAAGAAGGATGCGGGTGAGCAGGAGGCTCATATCGTGCAGGATGATCCTTGCTATGGATAGCGACTCAGATTCTTGGGTCATTGATTCAGGAGCCTCTTTCCACGCCACTGCTAACAGGAAGCTTCTTCAGAACTATGTAGCAGTGGACTTTAAAAAAGTGTATTTGGGGAATAACGAGCCCTGTAATATTGTTGGAAAGGGTGAAGTGCAGATTCAGATGAAGGGCTCTAATTGGACCTTAAATAACGTGAGACACGTGCCGAAGCTGAAGAGGAATATTATTTCGGTGGGACAACTTGGAACAGAAGGCTATGTTTCTACATTCACAGGGGATTCGTGGAAAATCTCTATCGGTACTATGATAGTTGCTCGAGACAACAAACTAGAAACTCTCTACTTCACCTTACATGTGAGTGACACTCTCGCAATTGCAGCTGGCAAAGAGAGTACAGATCTGTGGCACAACAGGCTAGGGCACATGAGCGAAAAGGGAATGAAGATCTTACATTCATAGGGAAAGCTAACCGGGATCGACTCCGTGAAAGTCAGGGTTTGTGAAGACTGTATCTTTGGGAAGCAGAAGATGGTTAGTTTCCAGAAGGGTGGAAGGCCACCTAAGGCTCAGAAGCTAGAGTTGATTCATACAGATGTATGGAGCCCAGTCAGTGTATCATCTTTTGGCGGTTCGAGATATTATGTCACCTTCATCGACGATCACTAGAGGAAGGTGTGGATCTACTTCATGAAGCATAAGTCACAGGTGTTTAGAATCTTTAAAAAGTGGAAGGCCATGGTGGAGAACGAGACAGATCTGAAGGTGAAATGTCTGAGATCAGACAATGGTGGAGAATACGAGCTGGAGGAGTTCAAGAGGTTCTGTGCTACGAATGATATTCGCTTAGAGAGGACTACTCTAAGGACGCCGCAGCAGAACGACATTACAGAGAGGATGAACAGAACCTTGACAGAGCATGCCAGGAACATGCGATTACATGCAGGTTTGCGTAAGATATTTTGGGCGGATGCAGTGCATACGGCAGCTTACCTTATTAATCACTGGCTATCAGTTCCATTAGATTTTGGGATTCCAGAGAAGGCTTGGAGTGGAAAGAAGATAAATCTCTCATACTTGCGGGTGTTTGGTTGCGTGGCTTATGTTCATATCAGTGACCATGTCAGAGACAAGCTAGAAGCTAAGTCACAGAAGTGCACATTCATTGGATACAGCGTTGATGGGTTCGGGTATCGTCTTTGGGATGAGAAAAACAAGAAGATCATTAGAAGCAGAGACGTGATATTCAATAAGGAGGTGATGTACAAGAACATGGAAGATGCTAAGGATAGCCAAAGCAGTGGGAGCAGCATTTCAGATACAAATGGATTTGAGTACATGAATATAGAAGAACTTTCAGATAGGGGTGATGATGTTTGTACTGGTCAGAGAATGGAGGAGGCTCCAGGTGCAGAAGAAACTACTCATGGCATAGAGCTTAGGAGGTCATCCTGGGTATCTAAACCAAATCTCAGATATCTTTTATCTCTTGACTACTTATTATTGACAGATAACGGTGAGCCGGAGTGCTATGAAGAGGTAATACAAGTGAGTGAATCTCAACAGTGGGAGCATGCGATGCAGGAGGAGATGGATTCTCTACTCACTAATGAGACATGAGAGTTAGCCCAGCTACCTGCACAGAAGAAGGCCTTACATAACAAATAGATCTATCGAGTCAAGCAAGAGAGTGATGGAAGCAAGAGATTCAAGGCCAGATTAGTAGTGAAGGGGTTTCAACAGCGGGAATGAGTGGACTACATGGAGATATTTTTCCCTGTTGTGAAGCTCATAACCATCAGAGTGATGTTGAGTTTGGGCTGTAGAAGACCTCTTTCTTGAGCAGTTAGATGTGAAGACTGTCTTTTTTCATGGTGGCTTGGATGAAGAAATTTACATGAAGCAACCTGTTGATAAACACGTAAAACATGCATTATCTTAGTGTGTTTCAAGCATGATTTACGAGTGTTTAATGCATATTTCGTGTTTAGATCGAGGATACTGCTGTGGTTTGTGTTCTTATATGTAGGTATTGGCTCAAGATTGAAAGATTTGATGATTGTTGGAAGTTATACAAGAGTTTGAAGCAACAACGAGTTTTCGAAGACATGGTTCATGAAGAAAATAGATGCACGATTATGAAGAACTGGAATTTCGACCATGATGCAATTTGAATTCGGAAAAACTCAAAAGATGAAAGTTGTAGATCTCTTCAACAGGTTTCCAACGCAATTTGAATCACCTCATTCCGAGGTCGGACACAAAAGTTATAGCAAAAATACCGAAAACTGAAGAAACATGCACAAAATCAGCAAAACAGCCCCTACCACACCCTGGTGTGGTGCAGACCACACCTGTGGCGTGGGAATTAGTTAATTTCCAGATTTTTAGGGACATATAAATAGATGTTTTGACTTAGGGTTTTGGATATCTTTTGTTATGTTCTTTTAGCCATCAATTAGCAATTGTTTTGGAGTTGAAGTATTGAAGAAAGACACTAATTTCTTGTACAAGATTGGATTGCAAGTTTTGATTTTGAAGATCTCAATTGAAAGAATGGTTAATTCTTTCCTCTCTTTGATTTATTTCTTCTTATGATTGATTTGCATAATTATTTGATGTATTCTCTTATCCCAATCATGTGTGAGTAGTTTTCTTGTCTAGGATTGGGAAAGAACCCGACTTTTTGGTGATTGATGATGAATTAATATATGTTCTTGGTGAAAGTTTAGATCTTTAAACTTGATTTGTAGTGTTTTAATTTTGTTGATTCGCTTGATCACCGTATTAGCAATCATAGGTAATTGATTGAAGGACTGAAAGGTGAAGATTAATACCGGATCTCTAGAGATTAAGCAGGGAGCTCGAACCACGAAAGTAGGCTAGATTCCTTGGGGATTTGATTTGGATTAGCATAAAGCTTAATGGGTTTAACTTAATCTTAATTCCACGAAAGTAGGTTAATTGAGATTGATTAGACACGATCTTTAGACCTTGAAAGAGGCTTTAGATTAATTTAGGTTAATTCATCCTTTCTAGATTAAACCAACACCAAGAATTGAAATAATTCATCATTGACACCTAAGTTGTGGTGATAACCCAATCCTAGTCCTTCATTATATTGAATTCCATCCGATTAGTTGTTTATTTTATTTCTTTTATTAAATCTCTTCTAATTTACTCATTGATTTAGCTAGTCGAATAACGTGAAATTTGGTGATTAACCCTAGTCCCTGTGGGATCAACCTTGATAGCTACAATGAGTCTGTGCGCTTGCAGATTTACTCTATCACCTGTTGGCTTCATTGAAGAAGGAAAGGAAGAGAAGATGTGCAAGCTCAAGAAGAGCTTATATGGTTTGAAACAGGCTCCGAGATAGTGGTATAAGAAGTTTGATAACTTCATGCAGAATAATGGCTACAGAAAATGCAATTCGGATCATTGCTGTTATTTCAAAAGGTTCGAGTCCAGCTTCATTATTTTGTTATTATATGTTGATAACATGTTGGTAGTAGGACCGTGTTTAGAGAAGATAAACAGTTTGAAGAAGCAGCTAGCAAAGGAATTTGCAATGAAGGATCTGGGTGTAGTGAAGCAGATTCTAGGGATGCGAATCAGTAGGGATAAAGCTGAAGGGACATTGAGATTGAGCCAAATTGAATACATTAAGAAGGTACTTCACAGATTTAACATGCAGAATACTAAAGTTGTTAGCACACCCCTTGGAAGTCAGTTCAAGCTATCTGAGGAGCAATCGCCTAAGATAGATGCAGATAGAGAGCATATGAGCAGGGTGCCATATTCTTCGGCCATTGGGAGTCTCATGTACGCGATGGTTTGCACGAGGCCGGACATCGCCCATGCAGTGAGGGTTGTGAGCGGGTTTGCTAGCAATCCAATGAAGTAGCATTGGGAGGCCGTAAAGTGGATATTGCGGTACTTGAGGGGAACAACAAATAAATCACTATGTTTCAGGAGGAAGGAGTTGGTGCTGCAGGGATACGTGGATGCGGACTTCGTCGGTGATCATGATACGAGGCGAAGCACCACGGGGTATGTTTATACCTTAGCGTCGACAGCAGTGAGCTGGGTCTCACGTCTGCAGAAGATTGTGACTTTATCTACAACCGAGGCTGAGTATGTCGCGGTGACTAAAGCAAGCAAGGAGATGATCTGGTTGAACGGGTGCTTGGAAGAGTTGGATTTGAAGCAAGGGAGAGGAGTTCTTTATTGTGACAGCCAAAGCGCTATACATCTTGCCAAGAATCCAGTATATCATGCCAGAACGAAGCACATCGACGTCAAATACCATTTTATACGCTCGCTATGTAAAGACGAAAAGTTACATTTAATGAAGATTTTAGGAAGTCAAAATCCGGCGGACATGTTAACGAAGGCAGTCACCATTAAGAAACTGGAGTTATGCGTAACTTCAGTTGGCCTTCACGAGTAGAAGATGAAGGCAGAGCCACACTACGAGGATCGGCGAGATCGTCGGGATATTGATGATTGAAGAATGGATTTTTCCAAGTAGGAGAAGATGTTTGTGAAGAAGGAGGAGTTCGGGAGAGCTCATTGATGGTGGTTTGATCTCCAAGTGGGAGATTGTTGGTCTTGAGAGTGGAGACCAAAACCTAGAATCAAAATCAACAATCGTATGAAAATTCAAAACAGACCATGGGTGTGGTGTCTACCACACCCTTATGTGGTAAAATCTGCACTGTCTGTCATGGGTGCGGTATCTGCCACACATTGGTATGACAGAATCTGCCCTGTCTGCCATGGGTGTGGTGTCTGTCACACCCTGATGTGACAAAATCTGTCATGTCTGTCATAGATGTGGTGTCTGCCATACCAGGGTGTGGTGTCTGCCATACCATGGTGTGACAGACTCGTTTTAGAATTCTAATCTGTTTAGGATTGTATTTGTTATAAATAGAAACACGTCCCTCAAGGGTTTTTGGGGGCTCTTTGAGATTAGAAATCTTAGAGAGAGAGGGGTCAATTGCAAGCATTATAATCTTCTTCAAGTAATCAAAAAATTGTGTGGTGTGGCTCCCGAGGACGTAGGCACGTTGCCGAACCTCGTTAAATCTGGTGTGTTCTTTCTTATTCTTATTTCCTACAAGTTTTTATCTTTGATTTGTGGTGAATTTCTTTCTTGCTCAACTCTCAAACACAAGATCCGAAAGGATACATATTTGATTTGATTGTTTCGAATCCCCAACACATCCATGGTCACTGCAGATAAGTCCATATGCTACAATTTTTTTTTAAATAAAAACTGAATGTGCTCGGAGAGAGTAGCCTGCACAATATAGAGCCATTTGCACTGATAAACATCAAAATCTCAAATGACACGTCATCTGCAACAAAATTTGCTTACGTATATGAAATAAATGCCAAAAATTATCTGAACTCAAGAAGAAGAATTTGATCTAAGAACGATCTGATCAATTCCTCTAAAACTCAATCAATCGCAAATCCAGAATCAAAAGACTAAAGCAGCGTCACAATTGAACTAAGCGATGTATCAATTTCTAACTAGATCGATGAAAACTATAATTGAATTCAACAACTTACTCAAGATTGACACAATCCGAGAAGTTGAATTAGGGTTCGATCGGCATTAAACTAGGATTTGATCGGCGTCAAAGCTTTGGTCGGCGTCGAACTAGGGCTTAGGCAAAGTTAATCTAGGATTTCGAAGACAGAGAGAATTGGGAGGGGGATCGGAGAAAGAGTCGGAGTTTTAGAGAGAGAGAGATGTGAGAGATCGGGAAAGTTGGCGACGCGATTCCGTCTCCCCCCCTCATTTTCATCTGGGCAACGAACAGAAAGGGGAAAAGAAAAAATAAGCATAGGCTTTTCTGCAGTGAATTTTTTTTTTCTTTTTTGTTTTCTTTCAAACCAAACAGTAGAAACTCACTTTCTCTTCTATTTTACTTTCCTTTCTCTCCCTTTCTATCAAACCAAACAGAGCCTTAAAGATTTTGCTCTACAAATACTGCAGGCACAAAAAAGGTACCATGTATAAAGAACCTGTGCGTAGTTATCAAACCAAACAGAGCATTAAAGATTTTGCTCTACAAATACTGCAGGCACAAAAAAGGTACCATGTATAAAGAACCTGTGAATAGTTGGAGAAAACAAAATGAAATGAGTCGCATGTGAACAACAATACTTCAACCATTTTCCTGTCCAAAGAGTTGCAAGTACTAAGATAACAAAGTACAGAAACTAGGAAATAAGGCTCAAATAAGCACCCACAACACCGTGGAAACAAAATGCTCGCCCAAATCAACATTTTTGTTTATGAAGGTGCTCATCATTAAAAAAAATCCTATCAACACTCATCACACACTACCCACCACGTCTGACAGGCTAAAGAGTGCCACAAAAGATACAATGTAGAAAGATAGAATCTGACGGTAAAGTTAATGACTATTTCCTGTGCTTAGGCGAATAGGCAACCCTATCACTCGTTATCACCACATGTGAGAGCCAAATGAGTACCATAAAAGAAATAATCAAGCAATATATAACCAATAGGCGAAAGTCGATGATTATTTTTTTTTCATGCCAGCGCAATGAGGCCATTTGCAAGAAGGGGGGAAAAAATCCTCGTCCTTAATTGAAAATCAAAAGATATGAAGGGGATCTCCACTTACAAAATCCTGAAGCACCATGTGTTGCAGCAAAAAAAACTTAAAAAGTTGGATGCTTATTAAGCACCAACTTTAAAATCTGTACTGGAAGTATCTCCCTGTATGATTTTTCTATGGAACTCCCAAGGAAATTTTCTCTCGCATGCACAGGCAGAGAAGGACGAAAGGAAACTAATTGGCAATGGGAACTGCCACGGGTGGAGCAGGTGCAGACGCTTGCTTATTTCCAAGGAGAGGGGAGAGTGCCTTGACCACAATACTCATATTGGGCCTGAACTCAGATTCATATTGCACGCAAAGAGCGGCAACTGCTGCAAGCTGCAGATACAAGGGAGACTTCTATCAGCTTAGGGGAAGGTATAAAGGAAAATGTAAAATTTATTGGTATATTTCACATAGACCCCCTGAACTTTATAAAATCCACAAAAGACGCATGATGTACGCGCACAAACCCCCCCAAAACTATCAGATTTTACCAAGAAACAGAGTCCACGAGTCTGCTTAAAATGGGTTTTTTTCCCCTTTTAACTAGATCCATTAACTCTGTTATGGGGCCTATTGAGAAATTTGGAAGGGTTGAGGGGGTTTTGTGGGATACTCCCAAAGTTCAGGGGTTTAGCTGGACCCCCCCCCCCCCCCAAAAAAAAAAGTTCAGGGGGGTTGGGGTTGGGGTAGTGAAATTTAACCCAGTTTTTGGGTATGCACACACATTGACACAGAAGACACATACAAACAAGCACACAAAAAACACACATGCAAGCAGAGAGGGTGAGAGAGAGAGAGAGAGAGGGATGGATGAAGTGATGAACCTTAGCAACTCCTTTTGGCGGATATTCTCCTTTTAATCTTGGATCCACACACTGTTTAACTTTATCCTCACTCAACCTGGGAGTAGCCTACAAAAAGTAAGAAGAAAGAATAAACCATCATTCTTCATAATTTTCCTTCAGTTACTTCAGTTAATGATCCAGACTACTACTATTAGCAGAAGCTACAATAACCTAAGATGTGAGATATTCGAAGAAAGCTGAAAATAAGACAAGAGAGTACACCACCAACAACAAAATCTGTATCCCAAATTTTTGGGTAGAAAGCTAAAAATAAGACGAGTACAACAACAACAAAATCTGTATCCCAAAATTTTGGGTTCACTTTATGAATCCCAATTCTTCTATTCAGTCTCAACTTTAAGCTTGCTATGCTAGCATTTAAATAGAAAAACAGAGACCTGGCTTTTGTGGTTGAATCTTTCAATGTCTTAGAAAGAGATAAAACTGTTTATAACATACCAAAATTAATACACAAGTTTCTAGAACTAAGATGATCCCTGGTGTCTCTTTCTCGACTCTCCAAAATGGGTCAAAAACATAAAAACCAGCCCCACTATAGCAGGAACCACTTGCATTGGATTACCATGTTTTAGTGTATCTTTTTTTATCGTGATGGTGATTTAACTTTTGTGTTGTCCTCCAAGATTTATTCATTACATTTAGTATTATCTGTCTTTCCAATTATGAAAATTTTACTTAATGCTAAAAACATGTTAACCGCCAAAAATAATGCTTAAAATACCAATGGTACCACTAAATATGTTATGGCGTACCTAGCATTTATAATTCAGGCACTGTACTAACAGTGTCATTGTTAAATATGCCAAATCAACATAAATAATAAAATCGAATTATGGCAATCGGTTCTTCTTGCTAAACTCCAATAGCTTATGTTCAAGAGTAGAATACCACCAAAGCTTAAGAGTTTATCCTCCAAAGCACTGACTATTTTGTAGTGATAAAGGCAGCAACCAGAAAACCTTCTTCTATAAGTTCCACACTAGTATAGAGGATGATTGAGCAAAACAAAACTGAACAACCATAAAATGGAACCATGTCGAGAAGAGATGATTAACTTAGCACTTAGCAGGGTCATAGCCATTAGAATTAAAAAAAATGCTTTTCTATTGAAGCAGTACATAAAATTGGATGAGAATGTATATTAACCAACAGTTAATTGAGACTAAACTAACCCAAGTAACGAGACTCTGTTGGCCTCTAGGCATGGTATGATCAACTGGTTTTCTGCCCGTTAGCAGCTCCAAAAGCACAACCCCAAAGCTATATACGTCACTTTTTTGGGTTAGCTGACCAGTCATAGCATATCTGCCCAACATCAACACAACAAAGCTATTAATGCCACCATAGATGTAATACTAATTTGAATTTTTTAATGCAAGAAAACACCTATATAAATCGCATGCAGGATATCATGACATGTGCTTCCAGTATAAAATGAGTTAAGTAGTTATCTAAACTAGAATGGAGAGCAATAATAATTATGGGGAAAGAAAGGAAGACAGAGCATGATTTTAAAACATAAGCTGGTAGGAAGCAGCTGGTGGCACTACTAGTTGCAAGAAAATTAATATTAAGTAGGCAGCAATAGGATTATTGAAGCAGCTGTTTCTTGTTGGTAGAGGCATTAGCAGCCTGCAGAAGTCATTAATGATGTAAACAGATATAAATAGTCTGCTCCAAACTTGATATCATTCATATGGATGTTATCCATATTCACTGAATTAAAATATGGATATGGATGTCAATGGTGCTCAATCATCAGGGATATAATATCAAAAGCTTCCAAACATCTAAAATTCTGAATACACATCAGAGATTCAGAGTCTACAAGAACATGCATTGCTTCATACACTTTTTTCGCTATATCTTAAACAGGTAAAGGTTAAACTTAGCTTCCAAGATTCATTCTGATTTTCAAAAAATATCTGATCCATATCCAGATCTTATCCAAGTCATGGTTCGTTTTTTGCAAATATAAGAATTGTTTTTCTTTCAAAAAGTTGACTGAATATCTGTATGCCTATTGCAAAGCAGCAAAACAAAATAATAATATAACATTAAGACCCTTTCTGTATCACTTCATAACATCTTAAGAGGTCACAGGGTCCATAAGGCAGGCTCGTCCCATTTGCATCATGACCCAGACCCAACATGGCCCAAGAATTGTGGGCTTAAAAATTCAGTCCGCCCTGGCTAGAACAGACTTAGAAACCCTCTAAACTAAGTCCCATCTGATCTAATTCGGGCTGGGCAGATTAACCCAAATCTACGAAGGACAGGAGTAACTTGTTAAGCAGTGGCTGCCAAAGATGAAAATGCCTGAAAATTAACATCCAATGGAAGGCTTAACTAGCCATGACGCAAACCCAGACAATACCTGAAGATGAATCTTGATTTGAATGGAGAAAAGGTCAAAATTTGAATCTGATGCCAGTTGGGTTACAGATACATATATATTGAGAACTGGAACCTGACCCACCTTTCTACAATCACTATGTGCAAACTGGACCAACCCACATCCTAATTGCACATTCAAGTCGTGTAAAAACTTAGCTGTTCCAATTCCCATCAACCTAATACTCTTATATCCCTCGCTTCGAAGTTTATGATCCCTCAATGGAAAAAAGAAATCATGGCTTATATTAAAAAAATTATCTTAAAGACTAGCATAAGAAAGACAAAATTTCTTTTGATAAGAAAAAAAATCAATCTTTTAGCTACTATGATAAGAGTCATAAGACTAATATTGATACACAGAAATAGCACACAGTTTTAATTATCATGCTGTGCAATTAAATAGCCATATCATTTCACTTCTTTTAGAGATTACCAACATTGAGGCAGAAGTAAAATATGTCAATCGCCATAAGCATGTATCCACTTATAGATGCAGAAGATTTAAGTTATCGTGTGATTACTCAGGTGCATGATATCCAAAAGTTCCGAGGACACGAGTTGAATGAAGACGAGCAGCCATATCAGGAGCCTGATTTGAGAGATTAAAATCGGCAATTTTTGCTTTGAAACCTTCAAATAAAAGAATATTGCTTGATCTGATATCCCGATGTATTATAGAAGGCTGAACCTTCTCATGAAGGTACTCTAGACCCCTTGCTGCATCAATAGCAATCCTCACACGCTGCATCCAGTCAAGCACGGGACCCGGATGGGCACCTTGAACTCCTTTCCTACCTGGATTTGAAAAAGATAAATTATATTTGATGCTTGCACACATAACATCAACCCTGACATGAATAATTCAAAACAGTTTGCAAGCTGATTATCATACCATGCAAAACATCATGAAGTGAACCCATAGTAGCAAATTCATAGGACAACAAACGGAAATTTCCTTCGGCGCAATATCCCAGTAGTTGAACAAAGTTGTCATGTTTCAATTTAGATACAGTTTCGACCTGATAGCATAAAATACTGAAGTTTAACTGTCATAGGCTAAAGAAAGCGACGATTCAAGGAAAGAAGAGGTTTGGGGGGGTGGGGGGTGGGGGGTTGGTAATAGAAAGAGAAGCTGTACTGAAATCATTACACACACCTGGGTCAGAAACTCTTCTTGACTCGAGTCTGACTCTGCTGAAACATCAAGTTTTTTTATTGCAACTTGCTCCCCACTGCTCAAAACTGCATGATATACTCTTCCATAAGACCCTTCTCCAATCAAAGAGTTTGATCCAAAGTTGTCAGTCTTCTCTTTTAGTTCTTCTAAAGATAATTTAGGTACTTCAATATTTATAGTCTTCTTTGGTTCATCTTTGGCTTCACCAGCAGGTTTTGAACCCTTTTGCATTCCTGAAAGTCATTTCAAAAGAATTCATAAGAACAATACAAAAGAGATGAGGCGCATCTACGCAACGCATTATGCTCAGGAGTGACACCAAACTTTCTACATTCAGCAAAAAATTTAAAGTAAACCGATGAAGAAAATGCAAGGGGTACAATATCTGAAATTAGAAAAAAAAATGAAAAGATAGCTCCATTTTTCTTCTATAAAAACCAATCTTTTTCTAGATCACATTTCATTTAAATTCGGTACAATTCCTGTTTCAAGATCTATTTTGTGCAACTAGACAACAGATAGGGCCTAGAGTTAGACTCAAAGGGCCTAGAGTTAGACTCAAATTTGAGCCAACCTGCAGATGGGTCACCTGACTTCTGCAGACATAGGACCCATCACTTTCAGTAGGGTATTCTTTCCAACACAATATGTATTGTAAACAATTGTTTAGTTGTAATAATATCCTAAACAACAACTTTTTCAACAAAAAAGGGACACTAAAAGACAAAAGCTTTTCACAAAACTAAAGCAGCACACACTTAGCACTCTGCAGGTGATACCTTAGCCACTCAAGAGAAATGACATTACGAGTTCTAATATTCTAATATTCTAAATAAGCACAGGGTGAACAAGGGTGCAATAAATGTTACTAAGCTGAACCTTTAGCGACAAAATCTAGTAACTAATGAGATGGAATATTTGTTGATACCTCCTTGACAAAGCTCATATAAAGCATAATATAAGAAATACAAAGATTAGACCTTCAAAGATTAGACCTTCTATGACAAACTAAGGATAGCAGAAACTGTATCATGTTATTCAGAAGATCATTTTTATATTCAACAAAAATGACCACACCGCATACTTGTTGGCACAAACTGTATCATGTTATTTTTCCAAATTCCATCTAGAGAATCTCAGAGACTTCTGAACCTCCAATTTCTCATACTTTTTAAGGTTTCTTTTTTATCTTTTGCTTGCTACATATTTTTTCTGGTTTCTCATTTAGCTACATCTATTCATTTGGATTTCTATTTAACACAAACTAATGGTAGTACTCTGGTTATAATGATTGATGTGGCTCCTCTATTTCTTTTTGTCAAATAAAATGTTGTAAGCTTTTTCCACAAAGAGGGATAAACATATGCATGATGTCTTAACAGTTATTCACCTTTACAAGATGAATTTAAAAATAGTTATTTATAATGAATCTGTAATATCTGAAACAATATGGGTTGAGTCAAGATTTCTGATTTTAGTTCAGACCCTGAGACATAATTCTGGCATGTACCTGTATCCATTAAAATAATGACTCTGATCGACATGAGTCAGGCCCAAGCCAAACCAACTGCCACACTATTGACTACTAAGAGAAGTATAGTATTGAAGAATAATGAGCTAGCTCAGAAGGAAAATAAATAGGGGGGACCAAGTACAGACAGGAAAGAAATTACTACAATGATGGAACATGGGCCAGTCATTGCATTAGAGATTATTGAGCCAGGAAGGAGATGATCATGATGCAGTGAGGCAGGAGAAAAAATATTGAAAGGCAAGAAACAAGCTGGATATGAAAAATAAGGACACACGGTAAATCCATGAACA
Organism: Asparagus kiusianus; assembly: GCA_022839385.1. Taxonomy (NCBI): domain Eukaryota; kingdom Viridiplantae; phylum Streptophyta; class Magnoliopsida; order Asparagales; family Asparagaceae; genus Asparagus; species Asparagus kiusianus. Next base: position 75,521 of record BQKN01063963.1, read on the forward strand.
CGATAATGCACTTGCAAAAACAAAGCACGAGTAGTATACTCCGGAAATTCCTTTACAAACATGTTTTCATAGGTAAATAAATCAAAACAAGGGTCATTAGGGCGCAGATACGAACACATGCTGCACATACTGAATTTACCACCTGTACGCACATGTTTCAGACATGCTCTGTCATTCATTAAGTAAAAAAATAAAAAGAAAATCACAGTACCAGCCAGAAAAGTGACGACTAAAGGCATTAAACACCTATAAGATTCCACATAATATAACTTGTTTCAGGATTGATGTTTGAATTCATTATACTTTGTACCGTTTATATCATCATATTTATAATAAAAACCTTGTCACGCAACGATTCAACAATATGATTACATTGAACATGACTCGGACATCGATGTAATCATGGAAATTTATGTTAAACATGGCCTAGAAAAATTTAAGCAAACAAAGTAAGAATGTAAATCATACAACCTATCAAGGAATTATTGGTAGCAAGAATGTGAATATCCTAAATAAACTGTCTAATTCACATGTGAACCACTAAAAACATAAAAGTTCTCAAACCTAATATAATAGTTGAACTTTAGCATGCAATGTACAAAAGTAAAAGAACTATGAAAAGACATATAGACTTTCATTTGTCAGCTATTCTACTTTAACGACATCAATTAATAATAATAATAATAATAATAATAATAATAATAATAATAATAATAATAATAATAATAATAATAATAATAATAATAAATAAATAAATAAATAAAACATCCATTAATAATAAAATTTGGAGATAAAAATTTAGCTCTACAAATGAAAAATCCAATCAACTAAAAAGCATCAGATCCAGGACATATTACCACATAATCTTATATTGACATGCTAATAAAGAAATAAGGAGGGCAACATATCAGTCATAACTTACAATATTAGCATAACATATAGAACAACTTTCCTATTTATAAATTCTAGGAAGAATAACTCTACTATCTCTAATCAAATTAGAGAACTGAAATTTTAGAAACCATTAAAAGAAGAACACTTGCCTCAATTTCAAAACTGGTGGAAAGCCCTAGCTTGAATCCTTCACCTCTCCAGGCAACTGATCTCCTATTTCTTTTTTTTTTCTTTTTTTCCATTCTTTTTTTCATTTATTTTCTTTTCCGAAGAGGTAGTTGGATGGCAGAGAGAAAAGTATAGGATTTAAAGAGTGAAAGTTTGTTAGCTAGAGATTAGGTTGTTGGATTTTGCCAAAGCCTCAGGAGTTGTTGAATTTTGCCAAAGCCTCAGGAGTTGTTTGTTGTGATTGCTTTAGTGCCAAGAAAAATTGCAGGATTTCTTGTAAATCCACAACGTGAGAAAGAAAGAATAGATGAGGTAGTTAACATATTTTCTAGGATAAAGATTATAAATAAATGGCTTTTATTGGGTTAATCTAATTTGGGCTTTTAATAAAGATAGTGTAATTTTAGTCAAAATCACTTTCTCTAGTGGGCCTCTAATAAATTTCATGACCTTTTTAGTTGGACTATTTATTAAAATCTAATGGTCTCAAGAAAACAATCTGTTTCTAAGAAACATGTATGCTGCTGAATTTGCCAAACTCAACATATTTGCACCAGCTATGGTAACCTATGAGGATAAAAGATGGAGAATATATTGAATTTTGACTTGTGAAATGTCTGTGCTCTATCCTGCTATTGGTACTGAACCTGAGAAGCTTCCCCTGATATTGCGATCTCCTCTGTTGTCCTCCAAATCTATTCCGCTTACAAAACTATCACTCATGCTCTAACTCCTACTAGTTTGTCCTACATGGCCAAGTTTACAATTGACGATCAGACGCTCTATATAAGAAGTAGAGATCATTGACCTTCCTACAATCTGTCTTTATGTGCTCGGGCTTGCCACAAAAATAACACACCTTGTCTTGCTAAGGCAATGTTGGCTGGGTTGGTCCTATGATCTGCTAGTGTTTACCTGGAACACTCCATTACTCTTGCGAACAGTATCAGAACATTGCCCTGCTAGGCATTTGTGATCCTTACTTAATGCTATGCTTATAATACCAAGAAGCTGCTTGGCACTGCAAGCCGCCTCCAAAACATCACCATAAGTCTCAATCCCTTTCTGACTGTAAATCTGCCTCACGATTTCAAAATTGAGACCCTGATTAAATCTTCGTCCTTTGTCCCCTCATTGGCTACCATGGCTGGGGCATACCTGCTGAGTTTAGAAAATTCAATAGAATATTCCTCGTGCTACCTCTCTGCCTGAGACCCACGAATTGTCTCTCTATTTCTATAGAAGTCCTCTTGGAGAAAAACCTCTGCAGAAAACTTTCCTGTAATGTTTTCGATATAACTGGCCTACGAAGCGTCTCCTCCTTCACGTCTTACCAAGTCTTGGCTACATCCATGTAGTAGAAATGGTTCCAGATTTATTTATGTACAGACCTTATGTGTTTTATATATCCATGTCACAAACTTGCACTAGCACATTTCCTTCATCTTACACGCTTGTCAGGAGTTCTCTGACTTCCTAGGGTTTAGGTTTGTATACCCCAGACCTATTGCTCATTCTTTCTCAACAATATCGAGAGTACTTCCAGGAGCAAACTCAGAGGTAATGATCACAAACTTCCTCGACAGATTTCATCTCTCTTTCTCCAAATTAGGTTATTCATGCTAGATATTTTTTCATCCCCATGTGGCTCTTTGTTTGAGACATTAGGATGCATCTTATATCATTCTATCTTGGATAGTTGATACCCAAGGCATTTTCTTTATGGAAATGTACGACATTTACTAATGACTCTATTCCCTCTTAGTTACATACTCTATAGTATATTTTTTGTATACACACACACACATATACACACACATTTATATATATGTGTGTATGTTTGTATATGTATATGTGTGTATGTCTGTGTGTGTGTGTGTATATATATATATATATAAATGTATGTATGTGTGTATGTATGTATAGATATATATACATACATACATACACACACATATGTGTGTGTGTACACACACATTTATATGTATGTATGTATGTATATGTACAAGATGATCTGGAGATGTGAATGCAAGTCATGCAAAAAAAATTTGGTTGCTTCAGCAGCCGAGTCATGCCCGGTATAATCATATTTTTGAACTGAGGTTTGACAAGGTTTTCATATTATCATACATAAAGATCATAATTATTAAACATTTAGGCGCAAAACTTATCGGGCTATGAACATAAAACTTTCAATTAGCTGACATCGATGAACAAAAGCCGACATTTCATAGTAATATCCAACATATACATTGGATATGGGCACATGTCAATGTAGTGAAACAATGACCATTGACATTGCATGAAAACACAGACAGCCAACTTCTATAAGAGAAAAGGCATGCATAAAGTTCCCGTTATTGCAGGCTACATGAAGGGTCAGTTGAAAAATTTATCCTTGCATTTTTTTTTGGCAAGGCCATTTCTATGATACACACCAGTGACCTCCATGTTGTCACAATCGCATGACTTATCACTTCCCAAGGCTAACATAGTAAGACCATCAAACCATAAACTCTTTCGTAGGTGGTTTAGGATAATGAGTTAATAGCACAGAATGATGGAGAACATATAGGGTTGGAAAAAGAATCTCTATCAGGAATACTACAGAAATTTATGTGGTGTTTTGTTATGTATATGGAAAATGATTTCCTCAAATTATTTCATGATAAATGTCACTGAAAGTTATATAAAACACTTGTAAAATCTCATTTGACTTTTCCCTCTCATAGGCCTAGTTTGGCGATAGTTTTTGAAACCACAATTCATTTAAGTTAAAATAAGACCGTGATTTGTTTGTGAAGTCTCTGCCACTACACCAAAACTCTGAAGTTGTGGTGAGGGTTGAGTGTTACCATTTTACATTACAACGTGACGATATAACTTTCTTAAAATCCCCTTTAAATTTGTGGCCAATTAGAACTGAATATATGTTACACTAATACCATGTTAAAGTCCCTACCATTAGACCAAAACTCACAAGTTGTGTAAAGGTTATAATTTTATATCTAACAAATACAAATAGTGTCAGAAAATATGGCTTCAAAAACTTTAAGAAGTATGTAAAAAAAATCATAGTCTCCAAAATTTGCTCACGTTTTCTCAAATCATGGATTCATTACATTTTGAGGCCCCAAACCACAGTCGGGAAGCCCTAATTAGATATAAAACAATGCAATTTCTTGATATTTTTGGTTTAGCTTCAAACCACATGAAACCATGACAAAGTTACACTTCCTATTACTTGTCTACGCTAATTGCAAACTCATATCTTGATGACAATTTCCATGGTCATAAATATCGCATTTACTCATGTCCCAATGGCAAATAATTGTAAATCCATGTCAAAATTTGAAGTGCTCTAAGCATCAAAGTTTGGAAGTAGATATATAAACTTTATTATACTAATGCTGATAGTGTGGCTATATTCAATCTTTCAGTAAAAAATAAATAATCATTGAAACAAGTTGAATTATTCATTTCTCAAAAACATCATATCGTGAGGATGACATAATGGTAAATGCACAAGATGAATCTTCACCCGGCATCAATTTGCGTACATCTAGATTTTAACCACATCCAAACCCAAATTCAAATGCAACTGTGGATTTAGATCCATGCAACTTCAGATCCTTAAACTAAGCCGGATAAGTCGATACCCATACATAAAGGCCTAGAACCAGAGAAAGAGAAATATGTACATGCATGCATATTTGTATGAATACATGAACATCCCATCAGGACGTCCAGAGATCATAAAGATATCATAAAATGCCAAGCTAATCGATGAGAAAACAACATTAGAAACTCCACAGAACTGTAAATCATTGGAGTTTCGAAAAAAATTTAAATATGTTCCACCTAGTTACCATTAGATTCCTTCAGAAGTCATGCCGATATTTCAGAACATACGAGTTAACGAGTCATCATACTAGAAAGTTCCGAATACACAGAACTAAAGACACATACCATCTAAATAATTGCCTGGCCTTTTAAAAGCTTGATTCTCATCAGCATGATGATGCTCATTGATACTAGAAGCACAACATAGCCAACGCCGCATCTTTCTCGTCTCTTTTTATCTCTTATGTACAGTTAAAACACCTATCCATCCAGAAGACACCCATCAATAACCAGCAACAGAACCAAAAGAATCAAATTAAAAGATTTTCGGACGAAACATTAAGTTTAAGGCGTATAAGAATTTTGTTAACTTCTCAAAGTAGTTTGCTTTTGCCAAATAATTATTTTCATTGATGAAGACCAAATAGTGAATTATTCGGAGCCATTAACATTTCACAAAAAAAAAAAACGAGTGAAATACATCTCTTTTCAACTACAGACAGAACTAAGCATAGACCCCTACGTACATTTATAACTAAACCAAAGATACTTCCACTAAACTTAATAACAAAAGAGCTAAACAATATTCAAGCAACGGTGATCAAATGACAGTTAATTCCCAAAATTGAATAATTCACTAGAAACAAGAACAAAACAGCAACTTTTACACAAACCAACAAAAGAACCATCAGAAATCATCCAATAAAAATCAACGAACCTTACAAAGGAAGGAAAGAAGAAGCAAAGCTGAGATCAGATCCAACATAGGATTTCAAAAGCTAACGCACCTACTATTTATTTATTCTTTAAAAAAGAAGCGATTTTGGTGGAGCGGAGATATCGGGAGCGAACCGAATCAATCCGAGTTCAGTTTGAATCAACGGATCGGAAGCTAACGTTCAAATTAAATTTAAAAAAAAAGCCAAGGAAAGCGAGAGAGGATTTTTTTTTTTCGGGTGTGATCGCGCGATTCGAGAGATTACCTTTGGCTGAGGTATGCTGCTCCTCTACTTCTTCTTCTAACCTCTAGGGTTAGGGTTAGGGTTAGAGAATTTGAGAGGAGAGAGAAAGAAGGCTCAGAAATGTCGCCGTTTATTAGGGGGAGGAGAGAGAGAGAGAGAGAGAGAGAGAGAGAGAGCGAGCAGGAGGGCGGTGAGAGAATCCGAATAAAAATGTTTGTTGGAGCCTTCGGGGAGAAGCTTACCTTCAGTTTGCCACCCCAAGTTTACCTTTTTTTTTTAATTTTAAAATTTGATGTCTTAAAGTATTTTTAAAATATTTTTATTTTCTGGAGCTTCAGTCTCATTAATATTTTTATTTTCTGGAGATTTTCTGTAAAATTTGTGTAATGTCGTTAGGACCTGATACATAGGCTCATTTTATAGACAAGCTATCCAAGTAAAATGAGATTCAAACCAAGCGTTAAGGGGCTGTTTGTTTGCCTAAAAAAAGAGGGAAATCAAAGATAAGGAAACCTATCTCTAAGAAAAATAGGTTTTGGGATTGTTTGGTTGGCTAAAAAAAGAAGGAAATCAAAGAAATGTAGATGAGATGAGATGAGTTGTCACCTTATTATAGGATAATGTGAGTGATTTTTTTAAAAAAAACTTGTTTTGATGTTGTTTGGTTGGCGGAAAAAATAAGAAAATGAATTATAAGAAACATATTTCTTGTATTAGGTTGTTTTCTTTTATTTGGTTATTTCTTAAAAATAAAAAAATAGATGAGATGAGATGAGTTGTCATTATATTATTGGATGATGTGACCCACACTTAAGGAAATTATTTTCCTAGCTTTTTGGGAGGTAAACAAAGAAATAAAATGTTAATAAGATGAGATGAGTTGTCACAATCTTATTGGATGATGTGAGTGATTTTTAAATATGAGATGAGATGAGTTGAGTGATGTTGTGGATGAAAATAATATTTTATTAGATATGGTGGATGTGATGGATGAGTTGTTGGATGAAAATAATATTTTATTAGATATGGTGGATGAATTATTGGATAAAAATAATATTTTATTAGATATTGTGGGTGAGTTTTAGGGATGGAAATGTGTGAAATTGTACTTTTTGTGATTTCTTGGTTTTCATTTCTATTTTTTGGTTTTTTAGGAAATAACCAAACAGGCCCTAAAAAGAAAATCTGGAACTGAATTGAAATTTTAGAACATAAAAGTATTAAAATATACTTATAGATATCAAACTGAGAAACTTGGTAAATTTTAAGGTATTAAAGTTAAATTATGCCCTCGTAGAATGATAAAAAACGCACTTTTATGCAGCTAGCCCCTTCTTTTATATCTTTTTCTCTGTATACATTATATCATGTGCATATGTCACCCTCTATTTTCTTTATTAGAACAAATTTTCACTGTAGACTCAAACCAACTTTTAATTACCAAAATCGACCCATTTTTTAATTACTAAAATCGACTCACTTTATGCCACGTAAGCTTAATCACATTTCCTAATTAGTCGGGGTTGTCAACCCCGACTGTTTAGGGCATTAAAAATCAGGTTTAAGCTTCTAATTGGGGTTTAACAACCTCCTAAACAGTCGGGGTTGGCAACCCCAACTAATTAGGAAATGAGATTAAGCTTACGGGGCATAAAATGGGTCGATTTTGGTAATTAAAAAAAATGAGTCGGTTTTGGTAATTAAAAGTTGGTTTGAGTCTACAGTGAAAATTTGTTCTGTTTTATTATCATTCTTCTTCTATTTAGGATTTCATTGCTTGGTTATTGAGAATATAAAATAGGATTATATCATTCGGAATTGTTTCTAATTTGCATTTTAATTTTTTTTCCTTTCTATTTGATAGAAATATTTTGAATCTTAAGAGTGGTATTTGACTATCTTTTAGATGATAGATTCTCGATAAATCTATTTAAAATATTCAGCACTCTTGTCTATGCGACAAAAAATAAGATGCAATAAGATTTTATTTTAATAGTCTTCTCTATGTTTTTCCTCTTTTGTTTACTTGTTGGCATGCTCTATCTAAACTTTTAATAAAGATTATATATAACTAGTGAGTGTGATGATATGATCATACTTTAGCATAATAATTGATTTTTTTAATAACACAATATTTATTACTTTTGAATTTCAAAGAAACTCTGAAAACATGTTTTGGAGGTTTTTTTCAAGAAATGGTGTTTTCAACTTTTGTACTATATAGTAAAAGATACTCGAATTCAACCAAATTATGAGTACCTTTCATTTGAGGTTTCTATACAAAAAATTAAAGAACGAGGGTGTAATTTGATAATATATGATCAAAAGTCAGACTCAACTAAAAAGACCAGGGTATTAGCTGGAATTCCTTATGTACGCGTCAAACACAAGAACTTTATTCAATATGTTTTATTTATATGCAAATCTCTCGCAGCGTATAGAATTTTGTTCTCTCTCTAAATAATGAGATAAGAGGAAGAATATAATAACAACAAGAGAGCAATATCTAATGTGAGTGACAATAAATACAACTTATGTCCACGAAAGTATGAATGTATGATACCTTTGCAAGATGTACATAATTTTTTGGATGTATTTTTTATATGAATATATTGGTTAGCATTAGGACTTTGATGTGTGTAGAAATTATTAGTTTTATTTCAATGCCAAAAAGATACCTTTTAGATAAAAATTGTCAAAAAGATATTGATGGGTGTCTCATTTTGGTCATATACATTGTCAAATTATAATCTATATCTAGATCTATATCTATATATTATTATAATGAACAAAATTAGTGAACTACTTTTAAAAGCATAAAGACATGGAGCGGCTGAGTAAGTCACATGACGTCATAAAAAAAGCATATAGACATGTCATGCGTTAAAAATTGTCACGTGTACATCAATCCTATGAGAAAGAATCTTCATCAAGTTAAAATTATTTGTAACTATATATAAGAATATTCTTTGAGATTAGAAAATTATCAATTGTCCCCTTCAAAATCTAAAAACTACAACAACCCCTTGAAATCTAAAATTTACTAACAAAACTTTGAGATCCAAACAAAACTTTGAGATCCAAACACTATGAACAACCTGAAAATCTTAACATCCGAATAGGCCCATGAAAAATCAAAAAATTACAAACAACCCATTACGATTGAAACATTATAAATTATAAATAAACATTAACAAAATCCAACAGTTAAAAATAGCACCATAAAATTCAAAAATTATAATTTGCCACCTTAAAATCCAAAAATTATAAGCAATACATAAAATATCCACAGTTACAAACAGTCTTCTGAAAAGGTAAAAAGTTATAAGGAAAAATTGCTTCAAGGCCCCAAAATTAAAAAAACAATATGCAACAGCCCACTGTACTTTTTCTAATATGTTTTGGCCCCAATTACACTTCCCAAGATGTGTTCAGCCCTATTTGCAGTTCCCAAGAAAAAAAATCTCAAAAACCCCCAAATTACCCCTCTTCTTCTCCTCCTCCTCCTTCTCTGTCTGTTCTTTTTGCCATGGAGACAACAACCCCCTTCTCTCCTCTTTGGTAGCGAGGGTCTTCTAGGGTAGGGGGAAGGTGATGGGGATAAAAGGAGGGAAGACGAGGCGGTGCTGAAATCGACGACGACGGCGGCGGTGGCGGAGACCCTGTTTACACTTCGCCAACTTCCTTGACTTCGACCTCTACGCCCTCGAACTCACCGTCGTCCACTCCAACTCCCACCTCCACAAGCTCCTTATCTCCACCTCCCCCAAATCCGTTCATAGTCGAGGACGCCGACTGCTCCCTCGACCTCACCAACTTGTTTTTTTGCTTTAATGCTGATGATTTTCCTGAGATTGCTATCTTACCTCCACTTCTAGAAGGAAATGAATGGTTCTGTTTAGTTGATACTTCTCTTCCATTTCCAGGGTTCTTTTCTAGATTGTCTTCACTGAGGCTCGTTCGGGTTATGAACTGAAGCCTCACAGTTGCGCTTTGTTTGAAGTTAAAAAGAGTGCCAGCTGAGTTGACATTAATCTTATGTCTGCTACTTAATTTTTGTTTATGTTGTCAGGAATAAGATGAAGTAAATGTTCATCTGAAGTGTGCAAATAAAGTACATATATTTATTTATATTTTGTGCATAATTTTGATTCTTATTTGAATACATGTAGTGTGACCGGGAATAAGCTTATATTTTCATCAGGTATGTTGCATTATCTTCAAGAGAGCTTTCGGTAGAGGGCTTATATCGGTTAAAAGCTTTACACTTTATCTGATAGTTATTTGAAGTTGTAACTTTATCTGCAAGGATAAATGTTTTCTCCCAGATTCCATAGAACAAATTGTTTCAAAATGCTACACGTGTTAGGAGATTTGGTTCTTATTGGCATTTTCTCTTGATGAAGATTAGTACCAAGGTCAAGAGCGGGATTCATGCATAATTGTTAATGGATTGCAAAAATTGTTGTTTAGTCAGGGCTCATTATTCTGATGTATATCCCACAGTCATAGCTACAAATAACAAAACATAAATACATATTACAGGTCAGTTTTGAATGTTGTTATACAAAATTAAGATATTAAGGAAGATCGGTCTTTAACATGTGAACATTGTTCAAGTTCATATAGTTAATATTTTAACCATAATATTTAGCATGTTAACTGTTGTGGTAAGCATGTTAACTCTTGTGTTTAACATGTTAACTATTGTGGATAACATGTTAACTCTTGTGGATAACATGTTAACTCTTGTGGCTATATGTTAACTCTTGTGGATAACATGTTAACTTTTGTGGATAGCATGTCAACTTTTGTGGATAACATGTTAACTCTTGTGGATATATGTTAACTTTTGTGGATAACATGTTAACTCTTGTGGATAACATGTTAACTCTTGTGGCTATATGTTAACTCTTGTTATAGTTAACATGTTAAATGAGAACTATATTAACGTGTATATGACCCGAAATAACAGTTAACGGATAATGGATTACAAATAACAATTAATGGATAATGGATTATAGTTAACAGTTTACTGAATATAATTATCAATTTACCAATTAAAGTTAACTGTTATTTCAGTTAACGGATAATGGATCAATTTACCAATTAAAGTTAACTGTTATTTCAGTTAACTTTAATTGGTAAATTGATAATTATATTCAGTAAACTGTTAACTATAATCCATTATCCGTTAATTGTTATTTGTAATCCATTATCCGTTAATTGTTATTTCGGGTCATATACACGTTAATATAGTTCTCATTTAACATGTTAACTATAATACGTGGCATGTTAACCTTAATTGGTAAATTAATAATTATATTCAGTAAACTGTTAACTATAATCCATTATATGTTAACTATTATTTATAATTTATTAACTATTAATCATTATTTGTTAACTGCTATTTATAAACTGTTAACTGTAATGAATTATCTGTTAACTGTTATTCGTAAACTGTCTGTTAACTATAATTCATGTTTGTCACAAGAGTTAACATGTTATCCATAATAGTTAACATGTTCACCACAAGAGTTAACATGTTATCCATAATAGTTAACATGTAGGGGTGGTAAACGATCGAATCGAATCGAATACTGCGGTGTTCATATTTGTATTTGTTTAAAATTATCGAATTCGAATGTGAACTCTAATATTTATATATCTAGTTTTTTGAATTCGAACTCGGATACTTGGTATTTGATAAATATTCATGAATATTCACGAATACTTATCGAATATCAAAGTATATTTATACCGCTAAAGAATTTGATTTTCAAATAGTATTAGAATTCATAAATAAAATGTATTCCTTTATAATATATGATGTATATGTATTTAAATTAAAATTTTAATTAGAAAACATATTTAAGATTATTTAAATCTTAAAATCAATATATAAAACTTAAGTAGAAATGGTATGTGGGTTAAAAATATGACATCATATGTGCAATAATACAAGTAATAAATTATGATCAAATTTTAATTGAATATTTAATAGACAAACGAATCGAATATACATCTTGTTAAATTCTATTCGTTAGTAAACTCGAATACTAAAAAATATTTGTTTAGAGGTAAATGAACTACCGATTCAAATATGACTGAATACTTATTCGAACAATTATCGAACTATTTGTTAATTATTTGGTTTATTTCCACCCCTATTAACATGTTAGCAATAAGAGTTAACAAATTAGCCACAAGAGTTAACATGTTAGCTTTCATGTTTTAGATTTTAACCCTCCCTAACTTATTGCTTTTTAAGGTATGTCGATGTCATCGTTAGTGATAACAACACAATTACATACCCGGAACTACTGTATTTGTTCCGCGGGGGAAGGCTCGATGACAAAGTAAAAGAGGTCATCTTAGATAGATTACGGTAATGGTTACAGTTGCAGGAGAACGCTGCCTTAAACAAGCAGTATGAGATTGTATCTACATATTTCTGCGTAAGACCTGTAAGACCCCGTTGATTTTGATAATCCATATATGTGAATATTAGTGAAAACACAATATTCAATATGTGAAAAATATCTTCATGGCATGGTTGTGCATGAAATCTAGCATTTTTGAGCTTATGAGAATGTATATATGCTTTAGTTATGAGGTTGAGTTTGCAAATTTGCAAATCATAAGCATCAGAGTCGAAGAACTCAGTTTTCAGCTCATGAGTCGACCCATGACTGTCATGAGTCGACTCATGATATCATCTCCCTTTGTCATAAGTCTCTGCTGAGTCGACTCATAATCTTATGAGTCGACTCATGAGTCATGAGTCGACTCATGACTGAGCATGAGTCGACTCATCGAGGGTTTTCTGGTTTTTCTGAGTTGGGTTTATTTGGGTTTCGGGTCGGGTTTTAACTATTTATATATATGCTCCTCTACCCGAAAGCACCTCTTTTCATCAGTTCTCCCCAGAAACCCTAGCCCCCTCTCTCCTCTCTCAAACCCTAGGTTTGTTCTTGGTGATTTTGGGGCATTTCAAAGGATTTTAAGCAGCTTCTTGTGGATTGTAGAGAAGGGGATCATCCTTCATCACATCTGAGGCGAGTAACATCTCGCCCAATCTCTCTCCCATGTTTTTATGAATTTATAAACGTTTTTCAAGAGTTTTATTGAGCCTAAGACATATTTTCAAGTATAAGATGATGTTCTTATTTATGTAAATGCTAAAGATCATGTGTTTCAGATTTTTAAATTCCCACCAACAAGCTTTTGATGAAAACCCAGATCTGGGAATTTATTTTAATAAAGGAAAATGTGATTTTTATTTTGATTAAATGCTCTCTTTCATGATTAGGGTTTAAATGTTAGATTTAACATGCAAGTATTCGTTTCTCATGCTAGATATGAATTTTTTTACTGTCTCATAGTTTAGAATTGATAGTTATGGAGGTGTAAATCAGTGCAATGTAAGTATGGATAGAGGTGAAGAGTTGCAGTTTCGAAATACCCAAATCTTCAGCCCGTGAGTCGACTCATGACTCATCATGAGTCGACTCATGACTCATCATGAGTCGACTCATCAGGTTGAGTCGACCCATGACTGTCATGAGTCGACTCACTAAGTCTCTTCCTGTTGCCAGTAGTGTCTGCTGAGTCAACTCGTCATATTATGAGTCGACCCATGAGACATGAGTTGACTCATAACTGACCATGAGTCGACTCATCGCAGTACTTCCTGTTTCGTTTGTTCCTGTTTAGTTACCTGCTGAGTACATACATATATACAGTGTTCATATATTCGAGGGTACTGTTTATCATTCTTGAATATGAGAAGTTGCCTTGTTTATCGGGTATTAAATTATAGTGTTTGTATTTTCATTCTACTCAGTCCTCGTGTTGGACATGCATTACTGATTAGTCCTCGTGTTGGACATTCTTTTCACTTAGTCCTCGTGTTGGACATTCTTTTCATTTAGTCCTCGTGTAGGACATTCACTTTACTTAGTCCTCGTGTTGGGCATTTATTTTACTCAGTCCTCGTGTTGGACATGCATTATTGATTAGTCCTCGTGTTGGACATTCTTTTCATTTAGTCCTCGTGTTGGACATTCACTTTATTTAGTCCTCGTGTTGGACACTCACTTTACTTAGTCCTCGTGTTGGACATTCATTTCACCCAGTCCTCGTATTAGACATGCATTTCTGTTTAGTCCTCGTGTTGGACACTCTTTCCATTTAGTCCTCGTGCTGGACATTCATATAATGTATATAGTCTATGTGTTGGATACTTAATCGTTTTCAGACATGACACTCATTGTGGCCATGACATGATTACACTTATCGGTAGAACCGGGTTTGTATTTGTTTCCTTTATTGTTTCTTGTATTAGACCTCGGGTTTAGTATTTAGGGATTTACAATTTGAGATGCAAGGTATATACATGAGGGTTTCCTTGTTTGGATTATTTCGCTCGACGTACCTATGCTCGTGTTGTAATTTCCTAAGTACCAAAACCCATTGTTGTTAGGATAAATGATTTATATTATTATGTATTAACTGTATGTTCTGTATACAACAAGCCCTTTCCCTTGGGGTTGGTTGTGATGTTGCTCGCTAGCGCTTTGACGCTCGTTGTCCCTCCCCTTTTCAGGTAACGAGCCAGGAGCCCGGAGAGTCGTAGGTTGATGGCGATGTACTTTAGCTTCAGCTGTCTATTTAGTTATATTTTCTTTCGAGCTCCACTGTAGACTTTTGTGTAGACATTTGGGAGTTTTATTCTAGAAGTTGTAAAGGCTGTGTGCCTTATTTCCTTTTGTCAGTCATTATGTACTTTGAGACATGTTGAGGTCTCCAGATCTTTATTATTCATTTCAGACTTAAACTATGTATTTCAGCTTATTTGATTGGTGAGATGTATAAATTTGAGTCCTATCATTTCATCAAGCATTTGTTATAAAACCTTTTACTTGCTTTGTACTACACCTGTTGTTGATTCCACTAGAGAGATAGTAATTATGATGGTGAAACATGTTATTGCACGGTGTGGTGCATGGCAGGTTTGACATTCCTGGTTTCACCTCGGACTGCAGCCTTGTGTGAACCCAGGGGCGTCACAAGACCAATCCTCATATAATTAGTTAACATCTAAGCTCTTATAGTTAACATGTTAACCATAATAGTTAACATATTAAAAACAACTGTTAGCCACAAGAGTTAACATGTTATCCACAAGAGTTAACATATAGCCACAAGAGTTAACATGTTATCCACAAGAGTTGATATGTTATCCACAAAAGTTAACATGTTATCCACAAGAGTTGATATATAGCCACAAGAGTTAACATGTTATCCACAAGAGTTAACACGTTATCCAAAAGAGTTAACATGTTAAACACAAGAGTTAACATGCTAACCACAATAGTTAACATGTTAAATATTATGGTTAAAATATTAACTATATGAACTTGAACCATGTTCACATGTTAAAGACTGCTCTTCCTTAATATCTTAATTTGTATGACAGCATTCAAAATTGACCTGTAATATGTATTTATGTTTTGTTATTTGTAGCTATGACTGTGGGATATACGTTTACATGTAATGGGTAAAACTTAACAAATAATTAACAAAACTTAACATTTAAAATGAAAAAGTTAACACTTACTCCACTATACTTAACATGGAACATGTAAATGTTAACAGTTAGTTTGTTATAGTTTACTTGTATTGGGTAAAACTTAACATTTATACATCCATTATTTTAAATGAATATTTTTGTATGTAGGTTTTTATTCCTCAATTATCAACCATCATGTACAATCTGCATATAATTTTCAAGCCAACAAAAATTACCTATGTATATAAACTACATATAGTTTGTACATTATGTGTATAATAAACTACACAACAAATAACACCACTTACTTACAAAATAACCATAATTGTAGAACCCCGTAAATTTTATAATGAATATATTGAGTTACTAGTGATAAACATTTCTTTTTGAGATGAATAACCATATATATGTTAAATAAATGTGATAAATAGTGTTTGGGAGCCTAGCAAGAATTCCTATGTTAGAGAAATCAAGTGGTTTGATTGGTACGACAAACAGGCATAGCAGGCAGTTGTTCTGCTGTGCGGTCCACCGTGATGTGCGCGGCGGTCGACCGCACAGCAGTCGGGCACACAGGAGACTTTTCTCCTGCTGTACGGTCGACCGCGCTGGGCGCGGCGGTCGACCGCACAGTAGGCAGAGAGTTTTTCTGAGTTGGGTCTTAATGGGTTTCGGGTCGGGTTCGGGTCGGGTTGTGGGGTTAGTATATATACTAATTTACCCAAGAGAGCCCCATTTCTCATCTGAACCAGAACCCTAGCTCTCTCTCCCCCCCCCTCTAACCCTAGTTCTCACTTCTTGGTGATTTGGGAGAAGCTTGGAAGGGATTTTCAGCAAATTTTTGGTGGATTCAGCGAAGGGGATCATCACCCTTTAGATCTAGGGTTTCATTCTCATCATAGGCGAGTAACATCTCGCCCAACTTCACCTCTTTTGTTTTCATGCTTAAATTTGAGTTTTAATCCGGTTTTATTGGGCCTAAAATCGTATTTTTGTATAAGTAATAGATCATTATGGTATATGATGCCTAAATCAAGTATTTCAGATGTTTAAAAGCTCACCCACGAATTTGTATTCATGAGATCTAGATCTGAAAATGTTTTAATAAGAGTTAATCATGTTTTATTGTTTTAAAACTTTCAAATCATGTATATATATGTGTTTGGGATTTTGGTGACGAGATTTTAAATGTTTAAGTTCATTGTTTTCTGTCATATGACATATTAGAAATGTTAGATTTACATTAGTGTAGAAATCATCAAGTTTGTATGTGGTTCGAAGCTGACAGAAACCCTAACTAGGCTTCTGTCTGCTTCGCGGTCGACCGCAGTGGACGCGGCGGTCGACCGCTGGGTGTTTTGTTGAGCAGAAGTGTTTCTGCTCTTTTCACGGTCGACCGGAGTGACCTTTGTGGTCGACCGCCGCTCAGTTTTGAGCTCAGTGGATTTGTGCTTTGTGTGCGGTCGACCGGAGTGACCTTTGCGGTCGACCGCCACACAGTTTTGTGAAATGTTGATTTTTTTGTTGATCTTTTTGTTGATCTTTTCGCGTGTTCGAGATCACCTCATTTATCTTACACTAGTTTGCGATGTTAGTGATTCATCTATACATAGGGTTTGACTTTTGACACAAGTTTAGACCCGCACATCGAGACACGTGCGAGTTTAGGATGTGTATATCTTTCCACATATATCTTTGACAATTGCACCTCTTTACTTATAGTCCATGTGTTGGATTCTTATCATTTTGGTCCATGTGTTGGGCATACATTACTATTAATCCATGTGTTGGATACTTATCATTTCGGTCCATGTGTTGGACATGCATTTTATTTAGTCCATGTGTTGGACATGCATTACCTTTAGTCCATGTGTTGGACATTTGCTAAACCTTGAGCATGATACATATTTGAGTTTAGAGCACGACATATTTATTAAGTTTGGACATGATAGCTACCTAGGCTGGACATGACACTTATTGTGGCTTTGACATGGTTACGCTTATCGATAGAGATGGGTTGTATTCTTTTTCCTTTTGTTCATGTATTAGACTCCGGGTTTGGTACTTAGGGACTTTCAATTTGAGATACAAGGTATATACATGAGGGTTTCCTTGTTTGGATTATTTCGCTCGACGTACCTATACTCGTGTTGGAATTTCCTAAGTATTAACACCCCCTTATTCTTAGGACAATTTTTCATACATATATGATTTGTGATAATTGTATTTTCTTATACAACGAGCCCTATTCCTTGGGGTTGGTTGTGATGTTGCTCGCTAGCGCTTTGACGCTCGTTGTCCCTCCCCCTTTCAGGTCACGAGCCAGGAGCACGGAGAGTCGCAAGTTGATAGCGGACTACTTTAGTGTTCAGCTTTACTTTCTATCTATGTATTATTTTCTTTGAGCTCTACTGTAGTTGTTGTTAGACATTTGAGGACTACTTCATAGATGTTGTAAAGGCTGTATGCCTTATTTCCTTCATTCAGACTTGTTGTATTTGAGACTTGTTAAGAACTCCAGTTTATTCATTTCAGACATTGACTTTGGATTTCTGTAATGTTGGATGATGAAATATTATTTTGACTTCTATCATTTCATCAGTTATCTCTTGTATGATCTCTTACTTGCTTTTGTACCTACACCTGTTATTGACTCTACTAGAGTGATAGAATTGTGATGGTGAAACATGTTATTACACGGTGTGGTGCATGGCAGGTTTGACATTCTTGGTTTCACCTTGGACTGTAGCCTTGTGTGAACCCAGGGGCATCACAGTTGGTATCAGAGCTCTAGTTCCAGTATCCTTAGGATCATCCTGTGTCGAGTCGTGGAGCTAGAATAGAGTTTCTTAGGATTTATGTATAGAGTCCGAAAGGATTTCCTAGTATGAGTGAGGACGATATATGCGTATATCTTAAAAATTTAAGAATTTTTTTTATGACAACTATTTTATATAAATTCAAGTATTGGTGTGAATATTATATGTTGTGAAAACTTCAATACGATACGTTATTTATAAAGGTTCATTTTGACTCATAAATTCTCATTTTTCTTATCATCAGAGAGATAGATGGCAGGACGTGGTGGACCTCGTACCAGGAGAGCTAGCCAGGCAGAGTCACAGCAGACTCCACCAGAGCAGCAGCCAGCTCAGTCCGAGCCTCAGCAGGCTCCACCCGAGCCGCAGCAGGCTCCTCAGTACTTGGTGGATATTATGGCCCCTCTCATTGCCAGGATGACGGCCATAGAGGAGTTGGTGACGACCCACATAGCACCACGGACACCACCACCACCGGTAGCTCAGCAGCAGGGGATACCAGCCGTCCCGATTAGAGAGAGAGACCCAGATGTAGTACCTACAGCTATTCCACTGGTAGTACCTGACAGAGTCACAGAGCAGGAGGCTTGGCTTCGTATGGTTGAGAGATATTAGAAGATGAGGGCACCAGAATTTCAGGGGTCAACAGATCCTCTTGCAGCCCATAAGTGGAAGGAGGATGTAGGTAATATTATTGATATACTCGGTGTGGATTCAGTCCAGAGGCAGAGGTTGGCATCCTACAGTCTGAAGGGAGATGCCGGGAGATGGTACCGACTCCAGTTTACTCCAGAGCAGAGGCTGACCCTCACATGGGAGGACTTCGTATACTTCTTCGATGGCCAGTATGTTTCTTCTGCAGCACGGACTGGGAAGGAGCTCGAGTTATCCCGGTTGACTCAGGGAGACATGATCGTGGCAGATTTTGAGAGCAGGTTCATGGAGTTGCTACACTTCACGAGCATGTGGCAGACAGGAGAGTGTCAGGCTCAGATGTTCTTGGCCGGGCTTCGCCCTAATCTCCGACGGTACCTCGTGTCGAGGAGATTTTATTCAGTCAGGGAGGTAGCTGAGGTGCCACTTCTCAGGAGATCGAGACCACTATGTTTCAGAAGGACAAGGAAGGGAAGGCCAAGACGGGACAGAGTGGGGATAAGAACAAGAACAAAAGACCTTTTTCTGGACAGCAGCAACAGCAACATCAGGGCCCATATAAAAGGGGACCCCAGCAGGATCAGAGAGCGCATTAGCAACGCAAGTTTCAGGGATCTTGTTATAACTGTCGTAAGGTCGGGTATAAGGCATCGGAGTGCCGTAGCGCACCAGCGGGAGCCCAGCAGGGCAAGGGTCCGAATCAGCAGCAGCAGCAGCGCCAGCAGGGCAGAGGTCAGGGCTAGCAGAACAGGCTTGAGGCACCACTAGCAGCTCAGAGGACCGAGGTCAGATTCGAGCAGTTCAGGAGGTTCCTCAGGGGCAGATTACCCCCTATTCTCCACCTCCATCAGCAGAGCAGTCTTCAGCCACGGGCAGGGTTTATGCAGTAGTTCCCCGTGATCATGGAGCCAGCGGAGCCGTAGCGGAGGGTACGTTCTTTGTGAACTCTCTTCCCGCCCGTATTTTTTTCGATTCGGGAGCTTCGTATTCCTTCATCTCGCATGCATTTATGATTAGACTCCAGCTCGTAGCTCAGCCTCTAGACACCCCTCTATCTGTTTCCACCCCTTTAGGTGAGGTATCGCTTCTGGAGAGCGTATGTAGGAGGTGTACCGTCAGTTTAGACGAGTCGGAGTTCATAGTTGATCTGATAGTGTTGCATATGTCTGAGTTCGATGTCATCCTTGGTATGGATTGGTTATCTTCCTACCATATTAGTATTGACTGTTTTGCAAAGACAGTCAAGTTGCGAGCGTCCGATGGGTCCGAGATGATTGTAGCCACCTCTCAGGGCAACCGATTTGCGGAGTCATTTCTGGCGTACATCGAGGAGGTGATGCGACGAGATCAGGGTGCTGAGTTATTGGAGACTAGAGTTGTCTCAGAGTATCAGGATGTCTTCCAGGACATACCAAGGTTACCTCCTGTGAGAGAGGTTGAGTTCTGTATTGAGTTGCAGCCAGGCACAGCCCCGATATCCCGCGCACCCTATCGCATGGCACCAGCTGAGATGAGGGAGCTTCAGACCCAGTTGGACGAGTTGCTAGCTCAGGGTTTTATTCGCCGGAGTCATTCTCCGTGGGGCGCACCGGTCCTCTTCATGAAGAAGAAGGACGGTAGTATGAGATTATGCATAGATTATAGAGAGTTGAACAAGGTCACGATCCGGAATAGGTACCCACTACCTAGGATTGATGACTTGTTTGACCAGCTGTAGGGAGCGCAGTATTTCTCGAAGATTGATCTTCGTTCTGGCTATCATCAGCTGTGGGTTCGGGAGATGGATATTCCCAAGACCGCTTTTCTTACTCGATATGGATCCTTCGAGTTCTTGGTCATGCCATTTGGGTTGACCAATGCACCCGCGGTATTCATGGATTTGATGAACCGGGTTTTCCGTCCCTTCTTAGATCAGTTTGTGGTCGTCTTCATCGACGACATACTCATTTACTCGAGATCGGAGGCAGATCATGAGGAGCATCTACGGATAGCGTTGAGGACCCTTCAGGAACACCAGTTGTATGCTAAGTTCAGCAAGTGTGAGTTTTGGCTTTCAGAAGTTAGATTTCTTGGCCACGTCATCAGCAGAGAGGGCATAGCAGTGGACCCGGCTAAGGTCACGACAGTTCTTGATTGGGAGCCACCGAAGACGGTGACAGAGATTCGCAGCTTTTTGGGTTTGGCTGGTTACTACAGGAAGTTCATTCAGGACTTCTCGAAGATTTCGACACCGATCACACACCTTACAAAGAAGGGTGTACAGTTCATATGGAGCACGGAGTGCCAGAAAGCCTTTGACATTTTGAAGGCTAAGTTGACTACAGCGCCGGTGCTGACTATTCCGAGTAGTGACAGGACATTCGTTGTGTATACAGATGCATCTTTGGCAGTCTTGGGAGGAGTATTGATGCAGACTCAGAGGGTAGTAGCCTATATCTCACGGCAGTTGAGGGTGCATGAGCAGAACTATCCCACTCATGACTTGGAGTTAGCAGCAGTGGTGTTTGCACTGAAGTCATGGAGGCACTACTTGTATCGAGTGCAGTTTGAGCTATTCACAGACCATCAGAGTCTGAAGTATCTCTTTTCTCAGAAGGAACTTAATCAGAGGCAGAGGAGGTGGATTGAGTTTATCAAGGACTACGAGTTCGCGATTCAGTATCATCCAGGGAAGGCGAACGTCGTAGCAGATGCTTTGAGTAGGAAACGCCGACATCGGGTTGCGGCTTTGAGGTGTTCATTGTACAGAGATCTTATCACTCTTAGTCAGTTTGATTTTAGATCCGAGATTGGAGGAACCAGTGCATTCTTGGGAGCTATGTCAGTGCAGCCATCTTGGAGTGACAGGATTGTCAGAGCACAGCTGGAAGACTCTTGGATTCAAACCCGTAAGGGGGAGATTTCCAAAGAGCCTAAGGCGGACTGGACCATTGGAGCAGATGGAGGATTGCGGATGAAGGGTAGATTGGTTATGCCAGCCAGTGCAGAGCTGAAGAGAGAGTTATTTGACGAGGCGCACCGTACTCGGTACACAGTACATCCAGGGACTACCAAGATGTACAAGGACCTGAAGAGACGTTTCTGGTGGAGTGGTATGCGGAGAGAGATTGCAGACTATGTGGCTAGATGTTTTACCTGTCAGCAGGTGAAGGCAGAGCATCAGAGACCGGCAGTGACACTTCAGCCTTTACCCATTCCAGAATGGAAGTGGGCAGACATTTCTATGGACTTCATTGTGGGGTTGCCGAAGTCGAAGAAGGGGAATGATTCAGTTTGGGTGATAGTGGACCGGTTGACGAAGTCAGCACATTTTATTCCAGTGAAGACCACTTATACAGCCGAGGCTTATGCGAGGATCTTCATTCGGGAGATAGTTCGACTTCACGGAGTACCGGACACGATCGTGTCAGATCGAGGATCGGTGTTTACTTCACATTTTTGGAGGAGTTTTCAGGACTCATTTGGCAGCACGCTATCCTATAGCAGTGTATTTCACCCCCAGACGGACGGCCAGACGGAGAGGGTGAATCAGGTATTGGAGGACATGTTGTGGGCATGTGTCATTGACTTCCAAGGTAGTTGGGAGGATCATATTCCACTGGTAGAGTTCGCTTATAATAATAGTTATCAAGCGACGATCGGTATGGCCCCGTATGAAGCGTTGTATGGGAGACCTTGTAGATCACCGATATGTTGGGCCGAGCTGGAGGACAGCTTGATGCTTGGACCAGAGCTAGTAAGGCAGACTACTGAGAAGGTAGCCTTGATCAGGGAGCGGATTCTAGCCGTTCAGAGTCGGTAGAAGAGCTATGCAGATAAGAGGCGGAGACCACTAGAGTTTCAGATTGGAGATTTGGTTATGCTTAAGGTATCGCCTATGAAAGGCGTGCAGCGATTCGGGAGGCGAGGGAAGCTTGCACCAAGATACATTGGACCTTTCCGAATTTTGGAGCGTATTGGAGCTGTGTCATACAGACTAGATCTTCCAGCATCTATGTCTAGTGTACACAATGTATTCCATATCTCTATGCTCAAGAAGCACTTGCATGATGAGGAGCAGCAACGAGTGTTGAATGCACCGGAGATTGAGCTTCAGGATGATTTGACTACTATCGAGATCCCAGTGTCTATACTTGCTAGAGAAGACAAAAGACTCAGGAACAAGGTGATTCCATTGGTGAAAGTTCAATGGAACCGAAGTGGATGTGAAGAAGCTTCTTGGGAGCGCGAGGAGGACATGCGACGCGACTACCCACATTTGTTTGATCAGGTAAATAAATTTTTATGACATATACCTTATATCCTATTTATGTCTTTGGTTATATTTATATTTAGCACTAGAATGAGAATATCTTCGCTTGATTTTTAATCTTTTGGAACACATAGTATATATATGGGGGGGTTCCTTGTTTGGATTTTGCACCCGATGTACTAGTTCCACTAGATTAGGGCTTGAGCGAGAATGTTATCATTTTGGATGGTTAAGTATAAATATCCATAAGTGCTCATCTAGAATTTTATATTTCGAGATGAGTATGATTTTCGAATTTCGAGGATGAAATTCTTCTAAGGGGGAAAGAATGTAGAACCCCGTAAATTTTATAATGAATATATTGAGTTACTAGTGATAAACATTTCTTTTTGAGATGAATAACCATATATATGTTAAATAAATGTGATAAATAGTGTTTGGGAGCCTAGCAAGAATTCCTATGTTAGAGAAATCAAGTGGTTTGATCGGTACGACAAACAGGCATAGCAGGCAGTTGTTCTGCTGTACGGTCGACCGCGATGTGCGCGGCGGTCGACCGCACAGCAGTCGGGCACACAGGAGACTTTTCTCCTGCTGTGCGGTCGACCGCGCTGGGCGCGGCGGTCGACCGTACAGTAGGTAGAGAGTTTTTCTGAGCTGGGTCTTAATGGGTTTCGGGTCGGGTTCGGGTCGGGCTGTGGGGTTAGTATATATACTAATTTACCCAAGAGAGCCCCATTTCTCATCTGAACCAGAACCCTAGCTCTCTCTCTCTCTCCCCCTCTAACCCTAGTTCTCACTTCTTGGTGATTTGGGAGAAGCTTGGAAGGGATTTTCAGCAAATTTTTGGTGGATTCAGCGAAGGGGATCATCACCCTTCAGATCTAGGGTTTCATTCTCATCATAGGCGAGTAACATCTCGCCCAACTTCACCTCTTTTGTTTTCATGCTTAAATTTGAGTTTTAATCCGATTTTATTGGGCCTAAAATCATATTTTTGTATAAGTAATAGATCATTATGGTATATGATGCCTAAATCAAGTATTTCAGATGTTTAAAAGCTCACCCACGAATTTGTATTCATGAGATCTAGATCTGAAAATGTTTTAATAAGAGTTAATCATGTTTTATTGTTTTAAAACTTTCAAATCATGTATATATATGTGTTTGGGATTTTGGTGACGAGATTTTAAATGTTTAAGTTCATTGTTTTCTGTCATATGACATATTAGAAATGTTAGATTTACATTAGTGTAGAAATCATCAAGTTTGTATGTAGTTCGAAGCTGACAGAAACCCTAACTGGGATTCTGTCTGCTTCGCGGTCTACCGCAGTGGACGCGACGGTCGACTGCTGGGTGTTTTGTTGAGCAGAAGTGTTTCTGCTCTTTTCGCGGTCGACCGGAGTGACCTCTGCGGTCGACCGCCGCTCAGTTTTGAGCTCAGTGGATTTGTGCTTTGTGTGCAGTCGACCGGAGTGACCTCTGCGGTCGACCGCCGCACAGTTTTGTGAAATGTTGATTTTTTTTTGTTGATCTTTTCGTGTGTTCGAGATCACCTCATTTATCTTACACTAGTTTGCGATGTTAGTGATTCATCTATACATAGGGTTTGACTTTTGACACAAGTTTAGACCTGCACATCGAGACACGTGCGAGTTTAGGATATGTATATCTTTTCACATATATCTTTGACAATTGCACCTCTTTACTTATAGTCCATGTGTTGGATTCTTATCATTTTGGTCCATGTGTTGGGCATACATTACTATTAATCCATGTGTTGGATACTTATTATTTCGGTCCATGTGTTGGACATGCATTTTATTTAGTCCATGTGTTGGACATGCATTACCTTTAGTCCATGTGTTAGACATTTGCTAAACCTTGAGCATGATACATATTTGAGTTTGGAGCACGACAAATTTATTAAGTTTGGACATGATAGCTACCTAGGCTGGACATGACACTTATTGTGGCTTTGACATGGTTACGCTTATCGATAGAGATGGGTTGTATTCTTTTTCCTTTTGTTCATGTATTAGACTCCGGGTTTGGTACTTAGGGACTTTCAATTTGAGATACAAGGTATATACATGAGGGTTTCCTTGTTTGGATTATTTCGCTCGACGTACCTATACTCGTGTTGGAATTTCCTAAGTATTAACACCCCCTTATTCTTAGGACAATTTTTCATACATATATGATTTGTGATAACTGTATTTTCTTATACAACGAGCCCTATTCCTTGGGGTTGGTTGTGATGTTGCTCGCTAGCGCTTTGACGCTTGTTGTCCCTCCCCCTTTCAGGTCACGAGCTAGGAGCACGGAGAGTCGCAGGTTGATAGCGGACTACTTTAGTGTTCAGCTTTACTTTCTATCTATGTATTATTTTCTTTGAGCTCCACTGTAGTTGTTGTTAGACATTTGAGGACTACTTCATAGATGTTGTAAAGGCTGTATGCCTTATTTCCTTCATTCAGACTTGTTGTATTTGAGACTTGTTAAGAACTCCAGTTTATTCATTTCAGACATTGACTTTGGATTTCTGTAATGTTGGATGATGAAATATTATTTTGACTTCTATCATTTCATCAGTTATCTCTTGTATGATCTCTTACTTGCTTTTATACCTACACCTGTTATTGACTCTACTAGAGTGATAGAATTATGATGGTGAAACATGTTATTGCACGGTGTGGTACATGGCAGGTTTGACATTCTTGGTTTCACCTTGGACTGCAGCCTTGTGTGAACTCAGGGGCGTCACAACAATGCATTCCCAAAATCCCACCATACAATTTGCAATATCAACAACAATCAAACTGCATAGAGAACAACGCCAAACTCCACCCAAAAAACCCAAAAATTAAAAAAATCCAACCCCAAAAAAACTCCAAATGAATAGACTTTGGACTTTACACCAAACTGTCGTTCATTTTAAAGCTTTAATACTACACCACCAAGCCTTTCTCTTTCAGCGTACACAAACAAACCATGATATGATACGAAAACCCAAAGTAAAGAAAGAAAATAAACAAATAAAACATTGCATTCTATCTAATTTTCTTTCTCGTTCCCTAAACTTTTTATGCCCCCCTCTCTCTCTAAAAATCAAAATCAAAATCTCTCAGATTGAAGAGAAATCCGATTCTTGGCCGACAACCTCTTCAAGAACTCACAGGTCGTGATCATCGTCATTGCCGACAGCGACATCGAGGCCCATCTCGGCCCGAACCCTCGGTAACAAGCGAAGTGACTGAAGTAATATCCGATGCCACCCCAGATCCAAGCGCTGGGAGACGGAGTAGGACGCCCACCAAAAGGCGTTAGACGGAGACGGAGTAGGACGCCCACCAAACGCTAGCGACCCGTCGTCGCCACCAAGGAGGACCTCGAGGCGAGCGCGCTGCTGGCAAGCACCATAAATTTTTTGGTGTTTGGAGATTGAGGGGGCTGGGGTTGGAGGGGAGATGATTCAAGAAGAAATAAGGAGGGGTAAAGTTAGGATCTTGGGTTAAAAACATATAAAAATGAGATAATTATGAGCTGGAGGGGTCGGGACATAATTTTAACAAAAGTTAGGGGCCGCAGCACATCAGAAATAGTATGAGGGGCTGGGGCACATCACATTTTGGATTTTGGGGCCTTGAAGCAATTTTTCCAAGTTATAAATAGCCCCCCTAAAATTTTGCAAACAATCCCCCCTGAAAGTTTTATAACCAGCCCCTTGAAAGTTTTTGGAACTACAAATATCCCCTTTAAAAATTTTACAAACAATCCTTTAAAATTTTTATAGCTAACCCTATGACAGCTGCTAAAATAATAAACATCCAACTTAAAATTTTAAAATATTACAAACAACTCCATAAAAAGTTTAAAAAAAAACCCTCGAATGTTTCAAAAATTACAAATAATGCTTAAAAATTTAAAAATTACAAACTATCCCATGAAGTTACAAAAAACCTTAAGATTCAACAACTACAAATAAACTTCTGAATAATCCAAAAATTACAAGCAACATATAAAATTCATAGAATTATAATTCCCCCCTTAAAATTAAAAAATTACTAACAATCCCTAATAAATCTAAAAATTACAAAAAATCTTCAAAAAAGGATAAAAATACAAATATCCCCTTAAATAAAGAACCCCCTAAAAGTTTTACAACCAGTCCCTTAAAAGTTTTAAAATTTACTATATCCCCTTGAAAAATTTACAAGCTACATTTTGAAAATTCTACGGTTAGCCCACCTGAAAATTGTGAAAATAAAAATGTCATGCTAAAAATTTCAAAATATTACAAACAACTCCATAAAAATTATAAAAAACCCCATGAAAATTTCAAAAATTAAAATACCCCTGAAGCATCACTAAAAAGCCCCCTGAAAGGTTTAAACATTACAAATAATTGTTAGACCCTAGAGGGGGGTGATTAGGGTCTTATGCTAATCTAATCCGATTTTCTGTCAATTAAAACTAATTAACAAGTTATCCTAGCAACTGTGAAATATAACAAGATATATGAGCTAGGATAAATAATATGAACTAAGGGATATATCCTAGCAATGAGATATGCTATGAGATATATGCAAGGATATACAAATCATACAAGGGTAAGCAAACTAAACTAGATAGTGGACAATATAAACAATGAGCAATATACAAAGACGATATAAGATATGAACATAAAAATAAGTACGTCAATACAATCACAAACAAACGATATGATTACGGAGTTCGGTCTAATCACTTGACTTACGTCTCCGCTCCTCACCTCGAGGAGATCTCCACTATCACAACCGGATTTTCTACGTTCACCCGAATAACATTTACACCACACAATACGGTTTTCTAGTTTACTAAAAACTCTACAACTAACACACTCTTGTAATCCCACTCTACACCCTCTCAAGTGTTGAACTAGACGTGTTTCCCTCAAGTGCTCGGATACAACCTCTCCCTGGGTTCGTCTGTTGACCTTCTTGTTTTGATGATGATTTAACAAATAATTTACTTCTAATGTTGTTTGTCTAGTATTTGTGTTTTTGTATTTATTCTAGGCAAACAACGTTAGAAGAATTGCGCCTACACGATGATATCCAATGGAGGTTGGCGGAATGTCGGGTTGAAGCCTATACAATTCAAGTTAAAGATCAAGTTCAAGCTTCATCCGCACGTGTACCAAGTTGAGCTACAATGAAGATCAAGATTATTTCTTGGGTAACTTTAGTTTAGGTGTTATATTATGTGTGTTAAGTACTTTAAGCTTAATATTATACACACACATTATATTGGTTTTCATGTATATATATAGTTTCATATATACATATATGTTTGGTTTCCACGTATATATATAGGTATATAGTTTTGAGTTTTCATGTTCATAAATATGAGATTACACATTTCATATTTATTATTATGTTTTGGTTTAGCTATATAGATATGAAACAAATTTACATTCATATATATAATCATATGTTTCATACTCTATTGTGTTTTTGAATACATTGCATAGAATATGCAATTTTGTGAAAATACTGTCTTATTAGTTTATTGACTTTAATATCAGTTTATACATGTTTTATTAAGTCTATATAATCATTGTGCAAAGTTTCAAAACATGGTTTAACCAAAATATCAAATTTCACATGTTTACACTTTCGTGTTTTGGACTATTTTGCAAAATGATGATTTTTCACAAATAGGAAATTCAATTTGAAAAATTCTTTTTGTAACATGTCTATTTTCATGTTTATATACATTTCCCAAAGTTTCATAATTTTTGGACTTTATTTGTTATTTTTAACAATTTTCCAAAAGTCAAAAATTCTCTTTTAAAATCAGGTTTTGAGTATGTCAGTTTTCGGTCGACCGAACCGGTCGACCGAACCTGAGTTCGAATGTTTACTGGGTGACAGAGAACCTGTCGGTCGACCGATCCGGTCGACCGATGAAAATTTCCGGTCGACCGACGAATTTTCCGGTCGACCGACGAGTGCTTTTTTCTGCTTCCAACGGCTAGTTTTCTTACCGTTGCTGGGGCTATTTCTGTCCTTTTGCCTGAGGTTTTTGGTGAGATCTTTAGAGGGTATATATACCCATTGCTGATGTCTTTTCAAGTTAATCAAGAAGTTTTTAAACAAGGGTTTTAAAAAGGGTTTAAGCTTATTTAAGCTTGTTTAAGGGTTTGGTTTAAAGCAGTGTTTGTTTTACAAGTGGAGAAGATCATCTACAGTGTTTGAACTTCATTTCAATCCTCCTCTCCAACTTGATTTTCAGAGAAGAATTCCTAAACTCTATTTCTAGCAATTTATTGTTTTATTCATAATTTCTACATGCTAGATTATATATGAGTTTAGTTGTTTTGATTTATTGAATCTCATTGTTACACACACACCCATTTGAGCTTATTGTATTTGCATACATAGTATATTAGGGTTGTGAGAGATTGTAACATTGAGTTGTGCTTTAATTGTGTTCTCATCTATTGTAGAGAACAAATTTATATTTGTTACATTATGAGTGTTGTAAGGTTTTCGGTGAGCTAGAAAACCGAGTGTGGTGTGAAGTTTTCGGTGAACTAGAAAACCGAGTGTGAGGAGTGACGTTGATCGGTGAGCGTTGAAAACCGATACTGTGAGGTGTAAACGTTGTTCGGGTGAGCGTAGAAAACCCGATTGTGATAGTGGATTTCTCCCCGGGAGTGGGGAGCGGAGACGCAGGACGGAAGGTCCGAACTCCGTGATCATATCTTGTGTTTGAGTGTGCTTTGGCGTTTATTCATACTTGTGTTTATATTTCTTGTCGCCATTGTTATTAGCTCATTATTTATATGATCCACTATCTAGTTCATATTGTTTACCCTTGTGTTAGTTTGTATATCCTTGCACATATCTTATTGTATATCTCTTTGTTAGGATATATTATCTTGTGCTAGTTTATATATCCTTGCATAAATATTTCATCATATAGGATATATCACTTTGTGTATATTGCATATTCTTGCTCATAAGTAATTATATATCATCTTGCAAGAATATATTAGTTAATTAGTTTTAATTGGCATTTAATCGGATTAGATTAGCATAAGACCCTAATCACCCCTCCTCTAGGGTCTAACATCGTCAACCGACACCAATCCTCTTGAGACGATCCCTGACCCTCGCCACACACTTCTCTCGGTGTACAAGTGTATTACAAAGTGAATCTCACAATAAGCATAATTACAATAAATGATTGTTCTCTAATATGGATGAGAACACAATGAAAGCTCACACTCAATTGTTACAACTCTCACCAACCCAAATATACTATGTATGAAAGATAGAATAAGCTCAAGTGGGTGTGTAAAAACTGATACGAGTTACCGTGCGAGCACCTTTGATCGCGGAATTATCAAAGATGGGTTGAGAAGAGGATGACAGAAACACAAGCACAATTCAGTATATGGTGAAGAAAATTACCTTCTCTAGATTATGAGTACGAAAATATTACAATCACTCTCTCACAATCTCACTAGAATTGAGAACAAACTTTCAATTCTCTCTAAACCCTAATCTCTATTGATTAGAATCTCTCTTTGAAATCTATCTGATTGCTTAGAAACCCTAAAACAATCCTTTATATAGGTATACAAA
>BQKN01063964.1:0-14366 GCA_022839385.1 Asparagus kiusianus
TGGTTTCACCTCGGACTGCAGCCTTGTGTGAACCCAGGGGCGTCACAAATATACTAAAGAAATAAAACAAGAGACAAGAGGCAAGAGAAGAAGAAAAATTGTAATTTCTTATTCCTCAATTCCATTTTCATACATCGTACAATTTATAGATACATGATGGAAGACAAAATGATATGAAGTTAATAGTCCACATACAAAGTAATGTCCACATACATTTTGTCTTTTAGATATCAACAAAATGTCTTTTAGATATTAACGAAATGTCTTTTAGATTTCAACACTCTTGACATTTTATTGTCTTTTTTTTTTTACTTTGTACAATTGGTATATATCCATGAGCCAAAATTTTTGCTTTGCTAGAAGATTGAAGAAATAAATAAACATGTAATGTATAAAGAAAAACAAGCCTCTTTCTCTTTGTTTAAGTTTCTGATTAAGATGGAGCAAGCTTGTAATTTGATCAACAAAACACTTGTCCCACAAAAAGCTATGCATTTTTGTAAACAAGCTAAAATCAGGCGATAGTTTCTTTGAGTCTCTTATCTTAAACGGGAGAGCCAACGAATGCGATTGGCAAGTATAAAACCACATTATGCAAGTACTTAATCGGAAATAACGAATGTGATTGGCAAGTATAACAGTATCTTTAAAAAACAAAAACAAAAACGATAGTTTTACTAACGCTATTTGGAAAGAAAAACGATGTTATAAATACTATGTGGCTACATCAAAATTTTAAAGTTACTCCGACGTGTAATTTGACCAAGTACTTTGCTTAGAGGGAACTCAAAAATCATCATATGTGACAAATATATGGCATGAATGACTACGGTTATCATCATCATCATTATAGACCAGTCATGAGTTTTGAATGTACAAAATAGGCCATAAGACAACGGGTGGCACTAGGGGCACACCCCCAATCACATCCCAAACCACACATCCTCTCTCATATGTTACAGTGCACCGGGCTCCACATAAGATTTTAAAATTTTAAAATCTCATATGAGGCCCGGTGTACTGTAGCATATGAGAGAGGATGTGTGGTTTGGGATGTGGTTGGGGGTGTGCCCCTATCATTTTCCTAAGGGGGGTTATTCATTAGTGTAATTTGGGGGATAATGGAGTAATTTTTGGAACAACAATGTTTAGTGTTATTCATTGGTGTAATTGAAACTGGTGTCAACTTTATGGTGTTATTAGTTTGTTGGTGTAATTGGGGGACAAATACCCCACTTTCCCCCAAATTATCCCAGCTATAAAAACCCCCCTCAGCCTCACCCTTAAAATTTACCCCACTTCGTTTGCTGGAACAAAATTACCCCACTTTGATGTCGCCGTTCTCGTTCCCCACCGCCCGCTCCTCCGTCTTCGGGGTCCAGCCAGCTAGGGTTATCGGGGTCGAGCCAGCTATAAAACTCCCCCAAATTAGTTTGTTTGCTTGGTTTTGGTTATTGGGTGGAGGGCGGAAGCATGAGCTTGGGCTGATGGGTTTTGGTTATTGGATCTAGATCTCAAATGGGTTTTTGTCAATTGAGAAATTCCATTATTATGATTGTTGTGTTGAATGTGATTTCACCGATTGCAGTATGAATTCAATGCATTGTATGTTCTTCTCCAAGCTCGTTCGCCCCCTCCGCCATTGCCGTTCTCGCGTTCGTTCACCGCCGTTCTCAAGCTCTTTCGCCGACTCCGCTGACTTCGTTCTCGAGGCGGAGGAATGGGGTAGTTTTGTTTGAATGATGCTGCGGCTGGGGTTAGGAATGGGGTGGGGGGAGGCGCCCATCATTGGGGAGCTTGATTGCGAGATTGACGCTTGAATGATGAACAAGGAGAGATCAAGATGTGTAATTTTGTTGTTTTTTTTGGGGGTTCATGCATGTGGAAAATGGAAAGTATGGAAGTTGTGAGATAATAAAAAGCTTAATCAGTACATAATTATTTGAGATCATCTTGTTGATTTGGGTCAATGGGCGTCATGGATCAATTCAACCACAACTACCATTTTCTGGTTTAAAGGCAGATCTTTGATGGTGTTTTATTTGTATTGTTGTGATAATTTGATGTTGAAACTATGTACTTCTGAATTTTCTTGTATTGTTGTGATAATTTGATGTTAAAACTAAGTACTTGTGATAATTTGATGTTGAAACTATGCTCTGGTGATTTGTATGACAGTTGAAAATTTTTGTGTGTTATTAAAGATTTTGGGGTTGTATGTTTGAACAATTATTGCAATTAAAAAATTTGTTAATATAGCATAAATATTAAAATAAACATCAAAATATTCAAAGATTGATTAATATTAATATTATTAATATTATTATATTATTTTTATTATTTTATATTAAAATAATCTTAAAAATAATATTATTGTATATTATAACTATTATTTATTTTTTGATGTTATATTAAGTTAAACTTGAACTTAATTGAGCTATAAATATAATATTACAAAAAAAATATCATACCATTTGTCCCACTCAAATTGTCTCATTATCCCATTTTACCCCAATTTATCCCACTCAAATTATCCCATTGGGTAAAATTACCCCACTGGAACAAATTACCCGAATTTGTCCCAAATTACCCCAATGAATAACCCCCCCCCTAATGGTAACCTTTGATAATATATTGAATCAAGAGTTCCTCTTTCTTAAAAACTTTGCACAAGGAACTTACACAAAGGCAAGGGTCTGATTGAACTTGGGAATGAGAGTTTCATAGAGAGGGGTGGTGCCCACAATGGCGACGGCGGTGGTCTTGGTCTTCTTGTTGAGACCCATACGCGACTATGCACAAGACCAACCTCCTAATAATGTGACAAAAACTTACACAAATCAACTCTTGTTACATGCTTAGCTTACAAATACGGCATTCAAGTGACCTACAATTTCAGTCTTAAGGTATAGACAAGATTGTTGCTTCCAAAGTCCAAATGGATAACAATAAAGAGTGAACATACCATTTATGCCAATCTTTATTTTCCCACCACACGATGATCCTAAACAACAAAATAAAGTCAAATAGCAGTAAAGCTCTTACGCCAAATAAGGGAAACAAATAAGGGAAATAGACTCACATACCTTCTAATGTAGAGGAGGACAAATGGTAGCAGCGGCGGAGGAGTGGCGAGCAAAGCCGGCCGAAAAACAGCTGCAGGAGGAGAAGGCCAAAGTGGAGATTAGGTTTTTGAGGGAAAAGGAGGGTGGGGGATCAGGTTAGGGTTTTCACCGAAGAGGAGGAGGGAGCGACAGAGCTTCGAGCGGCGGCAACAGCAATGTCCAATCGAGCGGAAGATGACGAATTAGGATTTTTTGGGGAGATGAGGCGGCGATGAGAGAGCTGCAACGACAACGACTAGAGGCGGCGGCGGCGATAGAGCTCCGACGACGACGAGAGGAGGAGGGCAATGTTGGTTTTGGCGAGAGAGGGAGGGAGGGAGGGAACCAGAGAGGGGGAGAGATCGAACATTTTTTGAGGAAAATAAAATTTGGGGGCGGGGCGAGCTCCCTCCGATTTTTTGTTGCGAAAACTACATCACCCCAACGGGGTAAACCGTTGGTGCTAATAAAACTAACCCCAATGGTTCCTACCACCCGTTGGAGCTGCCCCTATTTGTACTAGTGACAGCAAGTTTCCCTTATCCTCATGCATGGAAAACAATTACGTAGAGAACACAGTAAGCAAACAAAATATCCGGGCTAAAGCCACATTTTCTTAGTACAAAGGTGAGCAACTACCCTCCATATTCCACTAATAAACCCAAAAATATACAAGAAGTATTATTACAACGGAAAAGCAGCAGTAGGTACACTTAGACAATACCGATTTTTTTTTTAAAAAAAGGACCACACAATGAAAAGAAAAGAGGACGGGAAGGAACTACATCCATTCACATAGCGAGAAATTTAAGTCACGATTTCTTTAGTTGCACCTATGAAATGCAAGGAGAGGAAGGCCTTTAGCTATATGGAGAGTGAACATAACTCTATAAGTTGCTCTCATAGACTCATCCTCGAGCTTGAATTTAAAGAAATAGAGGAGCATTGCAGCCAGAATTTTCATTTGTCGATATGCAAATTCCTTTCCCAAGCAAATCCTTGGACCAGCCTAAGAGGAAAAACAAAAGAGATTGAAAATAGAGCACAATTATTAGAAGATGCATGTATTTTTTTCCAGTAAATCAGGGGGAAAAGGAAAAACAAACAGAGTGGTTTTAGTGAAAAAATTTAAAAATTTTATAATTAAATCGCGGTATCTATAGTTGTACATCAAGGGCTAAATTTTGAATGTTTCCTAAAAGAATATGGATAAAGGCAATTCAAGGTATATCTACCAAAATGACAGCTAGGATGTATAGCAATATGTTAAAGGACTAATAAAGGAGAGATGTATCATATAAGTGATGGGATACAAGATAAAAGTATAAAGTCAGCAACCAAATGTAAACAACTTTAAATTTAAGTAATTTGGGGCAAACCACAAACATTTTTTATAAAAGTGAAATAGTAATGATTTTTAGCAAGAAATTGGGTGTCTAACATAATATTTACATAAATATCAAATTGTCAATGTTCTCTGAATTTTTTTTCATATTTAAACTATTTTTTGCTTGCTAGTATCTTCAAATGAGAAGTGAATTGGTAGGAGCAAAAATACTACATATATTTGCTATATATGAGAGCAAATAAAACAAGTTTGGAGATATAAGAAATAATTAGAGAATCACGTAGATTAGAAGTTTGGAAGGGGACATGAAACTCAATATAAAGAGAAATAATAAGCAGTAGGGTGTAGGTATGAGAGATGAAAAAGTAGAGGCATGATGAAAAAGATTATTTATGCAACACTTATAATTCATTCAAAATATATTATAATTGTTAATTATAGGTATTCTCATTCTTTACTCCTAAAAAATTATAAATGTCCACCTAATAGTGAACAATTTGGATTGAAGAAACGAACTCTCCACTGCCTAGATGCTATGGGAACATCTGAATCCATTGAGATTTACGGAAATAGGAAGCTTACATTAAATGCCACGAATTTGAATGGGCTTTCTGGCTTGAAAGAGCCATTATCAAGCCAACGCTCTGGCCTATAGTCCTCAGCATCTTCGCCCCACAAAGATATCATCCTTCCCATAGAATAGGCCAGATAGTAAACTCCATCTCCTTTCTTAACCTTGAAGCCATCAGGAAGAACATCATCCTCATCTGCAACCTTCCCATCCTATCACAGAACAAGCAAGTTATCAGAATAACATACCAAGTTTTAAAATCCTATTGTGTGAAAATTTGTTACTATCAATGTCATGCCCCCAAACCCCCTGAATACACTGATGTGGGTGACAATGGCGACATACGGACCAATATGTCAAGCTTGCTGTGCAGTTACGTATCACAAAAAAGGGCTAAATTACCGTTTTTTTCACACTATAGTGTTTTTTTCTTTCACTGGCAACATTATGGTCTTCATATCAACATTAGACGTCAATTTGGTATTATTTTATATAGGAAAAATAAACATTTTGGTATTTTTTATAGAGAAAAAAATAACCACATTGGTATTAATTTCGATGTTGATACCATAATGTCACTGGTGAAAGAAAAAAAATATCATTGTGTAAACAGGGTCCTTAAAAAATGGCAATTTGGTAATTGCCCAACAACGATACTAATTTGAAGATAAAAAAATTGCAGTCAAATCAACCAATCTTATAAGTGTCACAGTGGAAACGAATGAAGTATGTTCCATATAATAAGATGACATAAATTTGTAAAATTCATACAGATTTAAAAAATCAATTACAGAAATGCAACAATAAACACTGTTATATTTAAAATCAAAATACATAAGGCTAAAAATATTATAGCCAGTGGCATGGGGATGTGCATAAATTACAATAGTTAACTTGGTGATGGAGATCAAAGGTTATTACCACGGGAACTGCAGGATACAGACGGAGAGTTTCTGTGAGTGCGGCATGGAGATACTGCATCTTGTCAATGACATTTTCGGTTAAGCTCATTGCAAAATCTCTGAATTCAGCTCCTAATCCCTTAAATCCTGTTGCATGTTTAATCTCATCAACAATTTTCTCCTGAACTAAGGGGTTCTTGCACATCATGTAGAAGAACCAGGAAAGGGTGTTGGCAGATGTGTCCTTGCCAGCAATCAAGAAGTTGAGAATTATATCTCTTAGATACCGATCAGTGATTGCCTCTGGTTGCTCCTGGCTTGCAAGTATGAACCTTGACAGTATGTCTTCCTTAGCTTTCTTCAAACATCCATTAAAAAAAAGAGAGAAATTTCATGTCCTTAACTTTGGTATATATAGATTGAAAAGTTAGGAACCCTTACCTCTTTTACTCCACACTTTATGTGCTCCCTCTTGTGGCGAATTAATTGAAACACAAAGTCATCAATCACTTGGATGTTCTTCTTGAGCTTGGCCTCCAATCCAATGTTGAAATATTTCTTGGTTTCCCAGAAGATGTCAACATATCTTCGGAACACGATGTAGTTAGATTCATCAAATGCCTTGCTGAAACAATATCCAAACTCATCTGAGCCAGAGAGTGTGTTCAGCTCAACACCAAATCCCACCTTAAAGATTGAATCTAGGGTCGCCTTCATCAAAACATCCTGCAAAATGTAGGATTTTTGTTTGAGACCCTTCTATTTCTCGCCTTATTATTGTTTTTACGGACATGATAAAGAAACAAACCTGCATATCAAAAGGAGCAGCTGAGTTTGCTGCCTCTCCAACTTTATTGGCAAGCTTGACCCCAGTTGCTCGAAACACATCACTGCTGAATTCTCGAAGAACTTTAGTAGAGAACTCATAGCTGGCTAGCTTTCTTTGCTGACGCCATTTATCCCCATCAACTGCAAATATCCCATCACCTAAGAGGTCTTTCACTACATTATAATTAAATTGCCCCTGAATCAACATAAGATAAATTATACAGGCTTTCTAACCTGAACAAGAAAACTAAATGCTGTGAAATTTGTAGATATATACACCTTGCTGTATTTGGAGAAGTTTGTTTTCAGAACATGCTCTACATTGGCAGGGGCAATGGTGTACATATCGCTAAAAGAGGGCTTGAGGAGGCGATACGTCTGGTGCTTTCTAGCAATGTCAGTTTGGTAATCAAAGAGAGTGTCAAAATAGATAAGCTGATGAAAGTCAGTTCCTGCGATTGGGGCTCTGCCTTCCTTCTGAATGGATTCTTTGATAAAAAACACAAGGATGGCAGTAATGGAGCCTGCCACAAAGAGAACGATGATGAGGATAACTATGGAGAGAACAAAGATTAAAGAGAAGCATACGTATGTAACAATATCTGAAACGTGGAACTCCATGATAGTTCTGATGAAGGATGTAATTAGGAAGTGGTTTATTTGCAGTCTAAAGAAGGTAGTGACTTGGATCATTCTGATTGAAGGGCGGACGACACTAATATTCTCATCTTGAGATTAGCAATATGTGAGATGTTATCAAGTGTCAGCAACTAGTTCTATATTCAAGGTGGATTGGTAAGTTGGACTCATTGGGTTTTTTATTTTTAAATATTCTTTTAGAAGACTAGCAAATCTTTTAAGAATACAAAGAGGACCTTTTTAAAAACCCATACATGATACATATTTCTATGTATTATCACACCATCCAAATACTAAAAACAAATTAATTTTTTGTTCTCTTTTAGCCAGATTGATGAGAATATCATAGAAATGTATCCTCTTGTTGTGATGTATCTTTTAAGTCACACTGACTGTGATGTTTATAATTTCATGAGATAAGGACAAAGAATCAGAGAATGGTATCCATAGTTAAGGTCTGTTTCATTTGAATGTTGCCTTCATCTTTCCTTGGTTCCCAATCAGTCTCTTTTTTGGTTTTGCCCAAAGTTTTTTAGCTTTTTCAGTTACAATCGATCCTAACTTGTAGTTTTCTGGTTTAAGAAATCCCCAAATTTAAACAAATGAATGTCGCTATCCCAAGCTTTGCACAAAACTGACACCTTGACCCCAAAAAAAAAATTTAATGTCTTGACTTGTCTAGTTTTTAGTGATAACGATTTAGCAGTCTTGAATGTCACAGCCCAGTCTATCATTCTATATGCATATGGCTGTCTCAGTATTCCCTCAGTTAAGGACTATCTAACAGTAATAATGGCAATCATATTACATTAACAGAAAAGAAATAATTGAAATCATGACAATTAGCATGTGATATTTTCACCATGTGAACGCCTGATCTCCAAGCTACAAACAAATACAATCCTACTATTTTATTATTTACTGCTAAGCCATAATACGTTTGTGGAGTGCAAACTCTGTCCGGCCCTGCCTGTTTATGCGATGGTATCACACATTGTCCACATGTGACTGTTAAAAATGAATGCAGAATAGTTTCCGTCCTACTATGTTTCAGAAGACATACTACAAATTTTTAAACATACACTTGATTGGAAAAGTTGGATTTGAAACAAACGGTATCCTTAAATACAAAGAGCTTGCATATGAAATAAAACTACAATTCCTAACACATGAGCTTAGCTACACTTCCTCGCATATGAATATAATTTATACTTATTGACTAGTCACAGAAATTAATCTCTCCTGGTCTCTTATCTATTATCTGTATTTGATATATTTTATTCAAAAATTTGAAATCTTTGTTAATGGGGAAACTTTTGGGATAATGGAAAGCCGATAGAGTCCTTATCTTGCTGTGAAGTATAACTTTGTGACAGGAGAGGTATTTAGTTCTGGCAGGAAATGACAAAATTCTCAGTTAAATGTGCCACAGGAGGTGAAATCTGGATAAAGTCCCAACAAAATCATATCTGGCTATTGGTCTTCCGAAATTCATAATTGGGTTTTAATCACCCACGATATGGCTTACTTTCAAATTGTCAAGAACTGTATATTACATGATATTTTGCTCCAGGCTTTTCTTTATCGTGTCATTGACCATCAAGTCATTTCAAAGCAGCAGTCACCCTTTGTTCTTCAAACAAGTTACACTCGGCGTCATATTCTAACATTGATATTCCACCAATATTGGTTATCACCAGGATAAGAATCACTGACATCAAATTTTTATAATTCTACCGCAAACAACTCTTTAAATGGTGGAGAATTTTTTGCATGTAGTCAGTCTTACTCCTCTGGAAGATGAATCCATGATTGTGTATGCAATAATATGATCACATGAAGCTCTTTGGTATTGATTCTATGAGAAAGAAAGTTCTCAGCCATGATGCACATTGGGATGTTGTTGCCGATGTCATAAATTATGCATTCACAGGAAAACATGAGCAAAAACAAGATCATAATATCATAATGTGGTCTCATAAATAATTGCTCATGAATGTCTAATTTTCATCATGACTGCAGATGAAAATGTATGAAACCCTTGTCTTATTCATGAGATAACATGGGCTTATATAGGCCCTACAAAACACATCTTACATATAAGCCCTTACATAATATAAATATGTCAACACTCCTCCTCAAGATGGGCGAAAGATATCCACTAAGCCCATCTTGTCACATCCTCTAATCATATCTACTGAGCTAAGTCCCTTAGTCAGACAATCTGCTGCCTGATCCTTAGTTGGAACATGACTTAACTCCAGTAGTCCACTGTCCAACTTCTCTTTGATGAAGAACCTATCGATCTCGATGTGTTTGGTTCTATCATGTTGCACTGGATTGTTGGCGATACTGATGGCTGACTTGTTATCACACCACAGCTTCATCTTTGCTCCTTGATCCAGTTTCAACTCTACCAACATACTCTTCAACCACAACAATTCCGTAACTCCCAAGGCCATAGCTCTATACTCTGCTTCAGCTGTTGACCTCGCCACCACTGACTGCTTCTTGCTCTTCCACGAGACCAAGTTGCCTCCTATAAAGATACAGTATCCTGAGGTGGACCTCCTGTCATCAGCACAGCTAGCCCAATCTGAGTCACAGTAACCCTCGATGCTCACATGTCCATTCTTTCTGAATATCAGCCCCTTTCCGGGGGCACTCTTCAAGTATCTCAGAATCTGGTACACAGCGTCCATATGATCCTTCCTCGGATCATGCATGTAGCGACTTACCACGCTCACTGCAAAAGAGATATCAGGACGTGTGTGACACAAATAGATTAACCTTCCCACCAGCCTCTGGTATCTGTCACGATCAACTGGTTCTCCAGCCTCAGCACCTAGCTTGAACTTCTGGTCGATCGGTGTAGTTGCAGGTTTGCACCCTAACATCCCTGTCTCTTTGAGAAGATCCAGTGCATACTTTCTCTGGGATAGGATGATTCCCTCCGCTCCTCGAGCTATCTCTATTCCAAGAAAGTATCGAAGCAAGCCAAGATCTTTCACCTCGAATTCCTTACCCAGTCTTACTTTGAGTTGGGCAATCTCCTTCTCATCATCTCCTGTAATAATCATATCATCCACATATACCGCCAGCATGGTAATGTGGCCTCCACTTCGTCGAAAGAACACGGTATGGTCGGCGTTGATCTGCTGGTACCCCATACCAATCATAGCCCTTCTGAATCTGTCAAACCAAGCACGGGGAGACTGTTTCAGGCCATAGAGAGACTTCTTCAATCTACAGACCTTGCCCACTGTCTGATCTGTACCGAATCCTGGAGGAATCTCCATGTATACTTCTTCCACCAGATCTCCATGAAGAAATGCATTCTTCACATCTAGTTGGTGTAACTTCCATCCACCATTTACTGCCAGAGAGATTAATGTCCGAACAGTGCTCATCTTCGCCACCGGTGCAAAAGTCTCATCATAATCGATGCCATATGTCTGACTATACCCTTTTGCCACCAGACGAGCCTTGTAGCGCTCAACTTGTCCATCTGGATTCTGCTTCACAGTGAAGACCCACTTGCACCCAACTGCTCTCTTCCCTTCTGGTAATTTTACTAGCTCCCAAGTGCGGTTCTTCTCAAGAGCTCCTAGCTCCTCATGCATAGCTGCTTTCCACTTTGGGTCCTTCTTAGCAACCTGCCAATTGTTAGGTACAGTAACAGAATCCAATGATGCAATGAATGCTCCATGTGCAGGGTGGATATTAGAATATGATATAAACTGGGCAAGATCCCAACCATATCTATCGGGAGGATGTCCCGCATTGCTGCGAGTAGTCCTCCGTACTGACATTGGTGTGGGAGGAGTAAGGAGAGGATTGATATCACCTTGGGAGGAATCTGATGGTGGTGTAGGTGTCTCAGGAGTCGGGACAGGCGTTGATAAGGGATCTGGCACTAGTGGCACTGTAGGTACTGTTTCCGCAATTTGCTTCCCCTTCCTACTATAAGTAAGTAGCTCCCCCTGAGCCGTGGGCCTAACGCCTCTTGTCTCCTTATCCTCTTCTTCTTTATTCTTCTGCTCCTCCTCAACCAATTCTCCTTCCCAAGGAATCGTTAGAGAAATTGATTTCTCCACATTATTATTCATCTGCCTCTCACCATTCTCCCCTTCTCGCCTCATACTTCCAGTATTGGGCGAGTCACCAACGGATGAGGGTACCTTCTGTGTGTAATATGGCTCAAATTCACGAAAGTACACATCCATGCTCACGAACAGCCTTTTCTCCACCGGGCT
This sequence comes from Asparagus kiusianus, assembly GCA_022839385.1. Lineage (NCBI taxonomy): Eukaryota > Viridiplantae > Streptophyta > Magnoliopsida > Asparagales > Asparagaceae > Asparagus > Asparagus kiusianus. The sequence goes on from BQKN01063964.1 coordinate 11,649, forward strand.
CCAGCAAACATATCCCTTTTGAGTAGCAGAATAACCCACAAAAATACACTTCACCGCTCTAGGGGCAAGCTTCCCGACGGATGGTCTGTTATCCTTCACAAAACACACACAGCCAAATACCTTCAGTGGAAGAATCCCACCATTATCTCCTTTCAATGTCTCACACGGAGACTTCCAATCCAGTACTCTCGAGGGCATTCTGTTGATCAGCGCCGCTGCAGTCAACACTGCTTGCCCCCACAATATTTCTGGGACATTCATGGAGATCATCATACTTCTAGCAACCTCTAAAAGATGTCTGTTCTTCCTTTCTGCTACCCCATTCTGAGCTGGTGTGTATGGACACGTAGTCTGGTGTTGTATTCCCTGAGATGACAAGTATTCTCCAAACACTCTGTTGGTGTACTCTGTCCCATTATCAGATCTCAATACCTTCACCACTGCTCCATATTGGGTCTGAACATTCCTATGAAAGTTTTGAAAGCAGCCAAACACTTCACTCTTATTCTTCATCAGGTATAACCAAGTAACGCGAGAGAAACAATCAATGAATGTAACAAAATACTTGTATCCGTTCATAGAACTTGTGGAACAAGGCCCCCAAACATCTGAATGTATCAGATCAAATGCATGAGAACTCCTATGATCAGAACTAGCATAAGAGCTTCTAGTAAGCTTTCCCAACTTACATGCATCACACACAAGTTTCTCTTTATTTGCTTTCTCAAATAAAGATGGATACAACCTACTTAAAGTTCCAAAGGATGAGTGTCCCAAGCGCTGGTGATGAAGCATCAATTCACTCTCGGCACTCATTTCAGATCCTACTCCTGCTCTCTCTACCATTGACACCAAAGCTGAGTCCAGCCCCTCACGATCCAAGTACCACAGTCCATTACTCCACGTGCCAGTCCCAAGTCTCCGTCCTGTCCCTTTCTCCTGGAAGATCACCTTGGGAATGTCAAAAGAAACGATACATTTTAGTTGGAGAATAATAGCACTAATGGACAAAAGATTTACTGGAAAGGAAGGAGCATGCAAAACATTGGACAGAGTTACAGAACCTGTACAATTAACGGTACCCTTACCAACCACAGGCTGAAATGTACCATCAGCTGTTTGGATGCTATCTGCTGATGCTAGGTGAGTGTATGACGAGAACTCACTAGCGTTGCCCGTCACATGTCGAGATGCACCGGAGTCGACAATCCATTCTGATGGTCTATTGGGAGACATAGAAGCAAGAGCATGTATGTCATCCGTACCTTTGGTCGGATGAGCATAAGTAGCAGAGTTGCCTTTGGATGTCTCCTCAGTTCCACTTCTTCTGTCTCCATCTTCTGCTACTCTCTGCTTCCTCCGAAGAATCTCCAGGAGCATATGGTCCTCCTCAGTAAAGACCATCTCAGTTGCTTCCTCTTCCTCTGCGACCATCAGATTCGCCCGATTCCCTGCTCCTCTTCCACCTCGTCGACCGCCGCGGCCACGACCACGACCTCCAAACTGTCCACGTCCACCCGAATCTCCTTCCTTAGGTGGCTTGGTGCAAACGTGCCTTAGATGACCCACCGTACCGCAGTTATAGCACTGTCGAGTTTCTCCCCTAGATCCAGTACTGCTAGAGGCTGCCAGTGCTGACTTCACCACAGGAAGTCCACCTGTCCCCGCCTGCAGCCGAATACGAGTCTCCTCCTGGATCATGGCAGAGACAGCCTCCTCAAGTGTGGGAATCTTCGCCTGAGCTAGCAGCAAAGCGATTCGCTGAGCGAACTCTGATGTCAATCCCTTGAGAAACACCATAGTCCTCTCCTGTAGAAATGCCTCCCGCTCTTTACATCCCGGGTCCTTGCAGCTAGTCCGGGGGGAAAAATGATCATAATCCAGCCACAGGCGCTCCAACTCTGTAGCATACTCCTGTACAGTCCTCTCTCCCTTGACTGTGGCATCGATCTCTCCTTTAATCTGGAATACCCGCAGGTTATTCCCCACTCCATCATATGTCCTCCTCAACTTCTCCCAGACGTGCTTCACCTTCTCAATGCCATCCACCGTGGCGGCGATCGTCGGGACCAACGAGTTGAGAAGCCATATGTACACCAACATATGAGTGGACTTCCACTCATCTCTTCCCTCTGAGTCCTCCTCCGGTTCTGTCACCTCTCCTGTTAGATAACCCTCCAGATTCCTCCCTGCAAGGGTATATCTCACCCGCCGTGACCAGCTCAGGTACGTACTAGGTCCATCCAGTTTCAGATCGATGGTCGGAAGCTCCAACTTCTTCGATGGTTTTGTCGCGCTCTCACCAGCCGACAACTTCATTAACTTCATCAAAGTTGACACCTCCGCAGGGTTCAACTTCTTGATGATCTCCTCCATCGAATAGGCTTCAGACCCACCACCTGTTCACCTTCTCTTCCGACCCTTGTTGTGTGCAGTAAAAATTTCGGCAGCACCTCTGCTGCACAACAAGAGTAGGATCACAAACAAATTCTCGTTTCTCAGAGGAAACAAGAACCAAAAACAGTTATATATCTCATCGAAGTGAGATATAAACTCTTCCTGTCATCAGTTCGAGGACTGAGTCGAGGGAACCCATGCCAAACTCGAGGTCCGGCATAGCGCAGCAAGGGGCGGAGGGCAGCGGCTAGGGGGGGCTGCTGCTAGGGGGGACTGCGGCAAGGGGGAGGGGGGGCTGCTGCTGCGATGGGGGGGACTGCG
>BQKN01063967.1:6717-37914 GCA_022839385.1 Asparagus kiusianus
AAAATCAATAATCAACCCACCAGCTCTGACAAGACTATGACTACTCAATATCTTATCTTCATATTCAATTTAGTTAACTAAATTGAATGGAATCCGGAGCTCATTCACTATAAATCTGGTAGTGCACATCACATGAATATCAACCAAAGCATTTTACTTCATACTTTCCTCTAATTATCATCCAATGGATCTACCCCCAAATATGGTTAACCTTGAAGAGGTCCAACGACAATGGGAGTTGGAAAATTCCATACTCGATAGGCAACAACAACTTCTTGAAGAGTTACAACATAGAAACGAACGACCACACAAAAAAAAATATCTGCATAGGGATCATGGAGCAGCCCATCAAAGGCTCATGGCCGACTACTTCGACGAGTCATGCACTTACTCCGACATGCAGTTTCGCCGAAGATATCGAATGAAAAGGTCATTGTTTCTACGAATTGTAGACGCATTATCAAATTATGACAACTACTTCACTCTAAGGCGTGATAATTCCAAAAAATTGGGCTTGTCACCTATCCAAAAGTGTACAGCTGCCATCCGCATGCTTGCATACGGAGTCGCCGCAGATGCATGTGATGAGTATGTGAAGATTGGAGAATCCACCACAATTGAGTGCACTCGCAATTTTTGCGATGGGGTAATTGCTTTGTTTCAAGATGAATACTTAAGACGTCCAAATGTGGAAGACGTGCAGAGGTTACTCCAAGTTGGTCAGGAGCGTGGTTTCCCCGGAATGATTGGAAGTATCGACTGCATGCACTGGCAATGGAAGAATTGTCCTAAGGCTTGGCAAGGGCAGTTTACTAGTGGACACAAGGGGACGGCAACAGTTATCCTTGAGGCAGTGGCATCTTTTGATTTATGGATATGGCATGCTTTTTTTGGTTTGCCAGGTACATTGAACGACATTAATGTACTAGATAGGTCACCGGTATTTGACGATATTGAGTCCGGTGAAGCCCCGGAGGTGAATTTCATTGTCAATGGGCGACAATACAATCGTGCTTACTATCTTGCAGATGGAATATATCCGAAATGGCCTGTCTTTGTCCAATCAATTCAATTGCCCCAAGGCAACAAAGCGCAGTTGTTTGCCAAACAACAAGAATCATGTAGGAAGGATGTGGAACGCGCATTTGGGGTTCTCCAAGCACGATTTGCTATTATTCGCCAGCCCGCTAGAATGTGGGACATTGAGGTCTTAGGTAAAATAATGAGGGCTTGCATTATTTTACATAACATGATAGTCGAGGATGAACGAGATACATATTTGCGAAACTGGGAAAATATTGACTTCGAACCATCGAACAATGCTAGTGCTAGCTCTAGCTCCTCTTTCAATGTCCAAACACAAGTGTTGCCACAATTTGAAGTGCACGTTCAAGCCCGAGCCGAATCGGATATTCATACTAGAGCCGATCTACGTGATAGGGCCAAACACATTCAGTTGAAAAAGGATCTCGTCGAGCACATTTGGCAAAAATTTGGAGCAACCTTCGAATAGAAATGTCAAAAACTTTCAATGTTTGGTGTGTTTTTTCTTGCATGTTTCAATAAACTATGTATGTTTGGTGTGTTTTTTCTTGTACGTTTTCAATAAATTATGTATGTTTGGTTTACCACTACATTAATAATAGTGTGTGTTGTTTTCTTTTATAAAATCAATATATTATTTATTGCATTTAAAATTAAGTTTTTTGAAAATTATAAATTATTAAAAAATACATATTATTTATTACATAATAAAAATTAAATTTTATAATTGTAAATATATTAGTAAATATAATAACGATTAAAATGTATAAAAAATAAGAATAATAGGATGAATAAATATGGTGGGGTATATGGTTGAGTGATGTGGAGGAAAGATAAAGTGAAAAACTTTTGAAAAACTAGTTGTTGTGGAGTTGAAAGACAATTGGAAAAGGCAAGTGATGTGGAGAGAGAATAAAGTGAGGTGGAAGGAGAGAGAAAGGCAATATTTGCCTTGCCATTGGAGATGGTCTTATAAAGGCCGGGCCGGGACAACCATCCCGTACCCTATGTGGGCCAAGGTATGAGATGGACAGTCCTGTGGCCTGTTTTATCCCATCCCTTTTTCTCAGAAATCAAGCCCATCATGTCCAATTGACCCGCATGGCCCGGAAGCAGGATAGGAACGGAGGGGTTCCCTCCCTGGCCCACTTCATTTAATTAACTATTTTTGAGAAAATGTTTTTAATGTATATTTTCAATATTCAGTAACTGTTGTTTTAATGCTCTATTTTTACACAATGCAATACACGTCGAACTGAGTAATAATGTTTGAAATATTTGTCAAACTAAATATTAAAAAAAACAAATAATTTTATTAAATAATATTGTAAGACATCAAACATTTCGTGCTGAAAGACAGATCAAAATGCAGAAAAGAAAATTAATCTGGGCACAACAACTGAGCCCATCATGTCCAAGTGACTGATACAGGGCTGAAGCAGGAGCCACGCCCGCTCAGCTGTCCCGCTAGTCATTCTGTCTCATTCCTTCCAACAGGTCAGAAGGGGCAGGTCAAGGGACAACTCATCCCTAATTACAATCCCATGCTATTTCCAAACCTCTTCCCTGTCCTCCCCTGCCCTCCCCCCCCCCCACCCCCCACCCCCACCCCCAACCCCGCGTGAAATAAAACGGCACTTGATTTTCCTGTTGTGTGATAATCAAACTGAAAACCATTTACTTAGGAGAGTATGATATCTTGGTCATCTACCCGTTTTGTGTAATAAGTGGGTTTTACTTATATGACAAACTTCTTGTTGCTTCTACTACAAACTCCCTCTTCATTTCGCTTCGTTTGCATATGATTCTTTGACAAAGTAATGATATCTTTGTGACATAAGGCGTGCAACTGCGCCACAAACATAAATAAAATGCAAGAGTTCTTTCGAAAAGAATGGTCACCCAAATATTAAGATATGGAGCAACGAAGGTAGGAAACATTCATTGTGTTTACCCTTATATAGTAGATTAAGTTGTTACGGAAAAAGTAATCAAGACTCAAGAGATTAAATTGAAGAAAGTATTCAAAACTAACACAAAGGCATTTGTACAACAGACACTAATGACTCAATTAGTTGAATAAAATATGGGAATAGGCATTTACTCTTCATATACTATCAATGGTACTTTGAAAAGAAACCAGACTGCAAAGCAAAAATTAATATGAAATCTCAATAGAAAATATTTGAAAGGGTAACCTACCTCTGAGCATGACCCAAATTCATTAACTTCATTTTAACCTGCATGCCAAAACTTTAATAAGAATTGAATAGTTCCGTCTAATTTGCATGACAAATAACTCTATCAATAGCATGTTCGCATAATTTACACATAAGAAGGCATGAGGTGATACAAAGAAAAATCATGATTCTGAATTTTCATTGCCAAAACTAAGAGTTGGCACACAAACTTATAGGGACATGCAAGATATATAAGAACCTACACCTGATGGTAGGCGAAATACATTCTCAATATACTTGATTACTTTTTCTATCAGGTAGAGAAACAAACAAAAGCTTCATCCAAACTTTTGAGGTTGAATACATGACTCATTTTCTTCAATCAGTTTCTACCAAACAGAAAAAACCCTTCAGGAAACTTAGCAATTGAGATATTTTTGTAGAACAATAAAAGCATAAACATTATTGAGAAATCTGTAACTATCTGCTCTAATTTTTCCATTTAGCATAATATACTTGAGAGAATACCCCTACAATTTATACAATGGTTAAAGCAGAAAATAGAGTATATTAAACATAGAAATATGTCTCTGGCATAATAACTCTCCATGCCCAAATATTGTTCTTCTGATGTTAAATATCCTTTCAGATAATAGTTAACAATAATTTGCATTTTTCTTACATGACATCACCTTGGGGTCCTGCATTGCTAGTTTGGTCCTTTCTCGTATTCTCTGAAGAGTTTCTGCATGCATATTTTAAAGAAATAATGAGCACAACTGGGAACATTTACAGATACAAAAGAGATTAGAAGGATTAAACCGTATGAAATAGGAACTGAAATTTCCTACCTGGACTATGTTTCCTGCCCTTGTTCCATGGAACATTTCCCTTGTTTGCCTTCGAAATTCTCATTCTCCGTAACCTTTCTTTTTCATCCTTATCAATAGAGTCATCATCTGAAACGTGAAGTCCTTGAGACTCCGAGTTAAAATCAAATTGCAAACTGTGACTTCTCTGGTCATTATCACTTGTTACAGAGACTTCTGCTTCAACAGTAGCAATTGCTTTAACAAGACTTGTCTTTCCCTTCTCAGGATACCTGTCTTCAAAAGTGGATCTCCTAGGTATGTGATTGTAGCCTTCCCATCCACAACCCAACCGTTTTTGTTTCACAATAGAGGGTATGTGTGGGGTCTTCCCATATACTAAGAGTTGAATCCTTGGAGCATATAAATGGCTTCTGAAAAGAGGTCGTGAAGTACATATACCTGCCAAAACATTAATATAATGATCGGACTAAATGAACGTGGAACATGGTCTTATAAACACAGGTCCTGAATCATAGTGAAAGGATTCAGCAAGAAGTAATCAACATCCTAGTATGTGAGCATGCTGGTGTGCGATTTAAATGCATGTCGGAAACAAGAATTACACACACCAGCAAGATTCTGCTTATACATTCGACTGCTTCACATGGCTGAATAGGACATGTCATTTATAAAATAATTCAAGTAATTTCTGAATACTTCACTCGGGTGATTGAAAGATAGTATTAATTCCCAAACTCTACCCTAAGACCTAGAGAAGATAGTATTTTCTTTTCTTAAACAAATTTAAGAGAAACAGGAAGTGAAACGTTTCTGCAGGGAGATTGAATTAAAAGATAACAATTTTTAGACAAATTTAAGAAAAGAGTGCAGCTGCATGTTGTTAGGATCTGTAACTCGAATTCACATTTTAAGGGCCAGCTTTTTTTATTTAAAGACTGGTTCTGCTTATCTTGTCTATTTTGTAGCTAAAATTATGTCGGTTTTGGTCATTTTCACATATAAAACTTCAATGATATATAAGCATAGATTTACCAAACACCTTAATTGTTTCTGAAAGTAGATTATGATATGTGAATACTAGATGGTTATTTCAGTAGCTTATATAAGTTGAGCTAAGCTCCAGAAATACCAAACTGGCCCTAAATAGTCACTTTTAATTAAAATTCCTTGTTGAAGGACTCTTGTGGTTCTCCAAGGTGGGAAAAAAATTACATTTGTCATTCTAGTTCAACAAGGATTCTATTTGTGAAATCTAGTACAACTAAGATTCTCTGTGTGTTTCCGATTAGGAACAGGATGCATATGTCTATAACTACATCATGATGGAGAGAGTAAGGCATGGTTTCTTTGAGATCTCTATGGTTAGAAAGAATAAAGTGGAGAATTATTCTTAAAGGTTCTTAGGCTTTTAGGAGGTAGGGTGGTCATCCAAGTTTTGTTTTCTTCTCAGATTATTGATTGGAAATTTTGTAGTTGCTTCGAACAAATATCTTGTGTTCTTCTTTAATCTGAATTGTATCTACAGTCTACACATAAATACTGCAACTTTGTTGGTGGTGCTTGTCTGTCTGCCTATTGATGTCTTTCGCATCGAAAGGAGAACATCTTTCCCATGCTTCCTCTAACACACAATTTGATCTCACTACAAACCTCCTTGTGCAAGATGCACCCACACTTCACCGTGCACGATGTCTGACTGCGCTCAGGCTTGAATTCGACCTAATAATTGGTCAGTCCTGAGGCATCAATTTGGTCTGAGCCTAGTAATTATATTACCGCAAAATGCACATATTTGTTGGGGCTGGTATTTAATAAATACCACTGCAATAACATGTACTGTGTTTAAATCTCAGCTGCTTGACTATTGAACTAGCATTTGTGAAAGCATTTCAACTCAGTACAACTTATAAGCTCATCCCTAAGTATCTCCTGATATTTCCACTGCAACTCGCAAAAACTGGAAGCCACGTTTTTGGCTTTTCGCATATCACATAGATGAACATCTTTTTCAACTAGAGTTTTCTTCCCTATATTGCAATCTTTTGTTAAACACTGACCGCATTCGGCTTTTTGAAATCGTGTTCAAAATCCAAATACCCAATCAAAATGTAAACTTAGCCACCCTCTCCTCTACCATACCGTTCCACCCATTTTCCAAATGTGAGACCAGAAATATCCTAATATTGTCATTCAAATCCAACTCTTCAACAGATTATTCAAAAACCACTAATCCAGTGAATAACCTTATCCAAACTTTTCCCAATTTTAACCAGACTTCCAAAACCCTAGACCTTAAAAACTAAAACAATTCACAAAAAGGATAACTGTTTTTTTGCACGAAATTAAGAGAAATGCAAGAAACAAGCCATACCCAAGATCTTGGTTTCTGTAGGGAAATTGGACTGAAGCCTAGGGCAGCAGAACTGCAGCTCGCATGAGGCCGAGGACATTGCTGGTTCCAGAGAGAGAAAGAGGGATAAAGAGCTCGAGAGCAAAAACCCTAATTCTTGATGAGATTTTTTTTAGAGGGGGAGAGAGAGAGAGAGAGAGAGAGAGATGAGAGTGAAGAGGAAATTTTGAGGAGCTATTTTCAGACGAAAAGAAATATCTAAGCGCGGAGTTTTGTCAACCGTAGGTTTCCATCGATCCGTCGCTCGAACGGGTTCAGGATCCTGGTTTAGCGTGTCCGATAAGGCTATGCGGGTCGGATCTGACCTTCTCAAGTCTGTCCGAGACCCTCTAAGGGATCTTATTGATAATGGATATAATTCCTTTTGTTTTATTTTATTTCCTTTTTCAAATACTTGGATAACTTGAGATCGAGTAATATTTAGTTTTAGGGTTAATTTAACGAAACCTCGCTTGAACTTTACGGGGTTTTGCACATAATGCTCCTAAAATTTTCATCTCAGAAACTCTAATTTTTTCTAAGTAGACCCTTGTACATGTAATTGGCAAATAGTGTGGGAGAAAAAAATATCCTAAATTTAGTTATTTGTTATTTATAGCCTGCAAACCCCTTTTTCCAGTTACAGGTATTTTTTTTCGTGAAGATATTATAGCTTTTTGTCGATTATAGATAGGGGTCCGAGAAAAGTTTAAATCAAAGTTGAGATTGTAAGAGACCCAAAATACGAGGGTTTGTTAGGTAAGGGGCTGTTTGGATAGGTTTTTTTTGGTGGTAAAAGTGGGGAAAACTGTCAAAAATGTCAGCTTTTTGGCAGCTTTCCCCCAAAATCACCTCTTAAAAAGTTGATTTTGGGGGAAAGCTGTCAAAAAGCTAACATTTTTGACAGCTTTCCCCACTTTTACCACAAAAAAAAAAGGAACCAAACAGCCCCTAAATAAAAATAAAGTTATGTGTGAAATTCCCAAGGTGAGGGGGTTTGTTAAATTATCCCTTGGTTTTATGCTCGTATATAATAGAGAAATGCTTTCTTTTAACCCAATTTCATCGGACCCACAAGGAACTGGTAAGTGAAGTATCCCCTTTTTAGTTAATTCGTTGATTTAAAATAGAATTCCAATAAATCAAATGGGAATTACTTGTGTCATCTTGTCTCACGCGTGATCCTATGATAATTAGGATCAGTTTGGCCAGTGACGGAGCAAAGATTTTTTTTTTTTTTTTGCGAGGGGGCCAAAGTACAACGATTATACATCAACCAAAAATTGATCAAGAATCCGTTAACAATGGGTGGGTAAAACAGTCATTCTGGATATTCAAAAATCTCCAGTTTTGGAAAATACTAACAAAGCTGATCTTCAGGCTATATCATCGGATGCTAGCTCTAAATCAATCGCAGAATCTTTGAGAGACTTTCCTATTGAATTAGTCAAACATTCTTGGAATGGTCATTCAGTATATATGGAAAAAGAAACATGGGAAAAAGTCTTTGGCGCAAATTTAGCTAAATCAAATTCAAATTCATCTGCATCTTCTTTCCCGCCAGCTTCAAATGCCACGCCAGCCATCCAACTTTCCACATCAGCACCACCTGGTTTCTCTCAGAAGCAAGTTCTATCAGCTTCTGTTCGAACATCTAGGAGACCAACTATCAGTCGTAAGCATAGGGGATTCTTGAAGCATATTTCCTCTTCTAAATCTGGTTCAAAAGTTGCTAAAAAAGGTACGAAACGTCCTTCTTCATCATCTTCCTCTGTGCAAATGCCTTTAAACTCAATGAGTAACACTGCTATTGAGGAAATTGCAGTTAATTGTGGTGTTATTTTAAATGATGATGCAATAGCTACTCTGAAAGGTAAAGAAGTGATCAGAACAACATCAGGTTGTTAGGAACTACTAAGTTTATAGTCAGGAGGTGCTTTATCTTATTTGTTTAAAATGAAATTCGCCACATGGAATGTGAGGGGTCTAAATGACCCTAATAAGAGATTTTTGGTAAAAGAGTTTATTTATCATCACTCTATTGATATTATTTGCATTCAGGAGTCAAAGTTAAATAGACCTTCTGCTCGAATTCTTCGTTCTTTGGGAGGTAATAGAATTCAGCATTGGTGCATCCTAGATTCCTCTGATTCCAGGGGAGGTGTTATGATTGGCTGGTCAAATTCCTTCAACCTCATTGATTCATATGTTGGTATTTTCTCAACAACTGTATCCTTGACTCATTCATCCTCAGCTTGGTCTTTTACTATCTCATCTGTATATGCTCCCATTGATAGAGAGGATAAGGATGTTTGTTGGTGGGAGCTGTCTAGACTTCGTCAGATTTTTGTAGGACCATGGGTTGTTTGTGGTGATTTTAATGCTACCTTATACTCAGAGGAAAGAAATGGCAGAATGGGTTCTACTAGAGACATCATATCTTTCAGGAATTTTGTTTCATCCGTCGCTCTTATTGATCTCCCTTTGTCTGGTCGTTCTTTTACTTGGTCAAATAAACGTCAGATTCCTGCTATGGCAAGATTGGATAGATTTCTAATATGTACAGAATGGGATAGGGCTCATCCTCTAAGTCTTCAATATTCTCCTCCTTTTGTAGGCTCTGATCACTGTCCTTTAATTCTAGATACTGGTGGAATCAAACCTAATCCACCCTTATTTAGAATTGAAAAAAGCTGGTTTCATAATCAAACTTTTGTTCCTTTCATCAAGGACTCCTGGAAATCCTTTCATTGTAAGGGAAACCCTGCTGACATTTTCATCAAGAAGTTACATCTTTTAAAGAGAAGAATTAAATGGTGGAGAAAAAATGTCTATGGATCCTTATTCCATAGAAAATCATCTTTGTTATCTAAAATCAACTCCTTGGATTTAATTGAAGAACATAGATCCTTATCACCATCAGAGATAAATGATAGGAAATCTTATCAATCTCTTCTCCTTTCTATCATGCAAGAGGAAGAATCATACTGGTCTCAACGATCACGTATTCAATGGCTTAAGGAGGGTGATGCAAATACATCTTATTTTCATAAGATAGCTTCTATTCACAAAAGAGCTAATCACATTGTATTTATTCAACATCTTGGCTCGGAAATTTTAGATAAGGAATCTATTACAAAGGCTTTTCATGATTATTATCTTCAGCTTTTTGGACAGAAACATGAAAGCCAAATGTCTATCAACTGGTCCATCTTATATCCTGAGCCAATTCAAAATCTATTATCTCTTGAAGCTTCTTTTTCAGAATCAGAGGTTAAACAAGCTGTTTTCAGCATGAACCCTAACAAAGCTCCTGGTCCAGATGGTTTTTCACTTCTTTTCTATCAGAACTTCTGGGATACAATCAAATATGATCTTGTTGCACTAATAAATTTTTTTAGTCAGGACCCATCATCACTTCAAAGAGTGAATAAGGTTCTTATTACTCTCATTCCAAAATCTAAGTTCTGTCCATCTGTTAAGGATTTCAGGCCTATCAGTTTGATTAACTGTATTTTTAAAATCTTCACCAAGATTTTAGCCATGAGACTATCTCCCTTTCTGAAGGATCTGGTATCCCCCACACAATCTGCTTTCCAAACAGGCAAATCCACTCTTGATTCTATCTTAGTTGCTAATGAAATGATTCATTTCTGTTCCAAAAGAAAAAAAGAAGTGGCCATGCTCAAGATTGACTTTGCTAAAGCTTTTGACTCTATCAGTTGGAGTTTTCTTATTAATTTGCTAAAAGCTAGAGGTTTTGGAGATAAATGGTGCTATTGGATTTCACATATTATTTCATCTTCTCACTGTGCAGTCCTTGTTAATGGATCCCCTACCAGATTCTTTAAATGTAAAAGAGGCCTCAAACAAGGAGATCCCCTATCTCCCTTGTTGTTTAACATATCAGTTGATGTCTTGAATAAAATGATTATGTGTAATGTTGATGAAGGTTCCTTATCTAGTCTACACATTAAAGAGCCTCTAAATCTTATTAGGAGCTTACAATTTGCAGATGACACTCTCATTTTTGTTAAAAGTTCTTTCAAAGACATATCTATTCTTAAGACAATCTTATATATCTTTGAAGATATCTCTGGACTGGGCATCAATTTCACAAAATCATCTCTGATTTACTTTGGAAATATTCAGAACAGAGGTGATCTTCTATCTTCTAGTCTCAATTGCAAATTAGACAAGCTCCCTATAAAGTATTTAGGTTTGCCATTGAAAGGAGGAAAACTATCTAAATCAGATTGGCAACCCTTATTGGATAATCTGCATCGTAAGCTAGCTTCTTGGAAGAGTCACTGCTTATCTTTGGGAGGTAAATTAGTTCTATTAAACTCTGTTCTCACTTCCATTCCTCTATATTATATGTCTTTTTATAAGTTACCAGGATGGTTGATCAAAGACATTGACAAAATTAGAAAGAATTTTCTATGGACGGGAAAAAGTGATTCTAAACCTTTTAAATGTTTGGTAAACTGGAATAAGGTCTGTCTAAGTAAATCAGAAGGAGGTTTGGGAGTGAAGAATCTCAAAGTTTTTAATATGTCTTTACTGTCCAAATGGATATGGAAATGCTATGACAGAGAATCCTTTATTGGAGCTATCCTTCATCAACTTTACATCAGAAATACTTCTTTATTTCAATTAGCTAATCGTAATGCCAGCAACTCTCTCTTCTGGAATGATATTATCTCAAATAAAGAAGTTTTCCATAATCTCATATCTTGGTCTCTTGGTTCTGGGGAAAATATTAGATTTTGGGAAGACAAATGGATTGGATCTAATAGTCTATCAAGTTTATATCCATCTTTATACAAGTTGGTTTTCTCCAATAATGTCTCTATTAAAAGTCAAGGATACTACCATAATAGCTTATGGCGTTGGCAACCTTTGTTGAAAAGAAGCATCTCCTCTGATTCTCAAAAGGAAAAAATTGATCTGTTGAATCTTATTAATCTGCAATATATATCTAATCAGTTGGACATTCCTCGATGGACTCTCACTCCTAGTGGTTCCTTCACTGTTAAATCTTTATATGATTTCTTATGTTCTAGAGGAATCAGTTTTGCTTTCTATAAAACAGCATGGAATCCAATTTTACCTAGCAAAATTCAGATCTTCTCTTGGCTTCTATCTCTGAATCGTTTGCATACCAAAGATAATCTCATTAAGAAAGGATGGCAAGGTGATCCTGTTTGTGATTTATGTGGCATGCATTCAGAATCTATGAATCATCTTTTCTTCTTGTGCAAGACTGTTAAATCGGTTTGGCAACACTTTGGTGATTATTATTTACCCTTTTGTTGGCCATTATCGATAGATGATCTCCTGCTATCTGTTACATCTTTGCGTGGTCTAGATGGAATTATTTGGCGAACTATTTTCTCATCAGTTTGTTGGTTCATATGGTCTTCAAGGAATAAGTTTATCTTTGACAAGAAACCTATCTTGGTTCATTCTATTATTAACACTTCGATAATGGCTATTCATAAATGGGCAGGTTCAGGTAGTAAGAAAGCAGCTCTCCAGTTAGCAAAAGTCTTAGAAGAGAAGCCAATTCCACATAGCAGTGGCTAGATAAGTGGATGTATATCTTGTTTTGTCTGTATATATAAACATATGGTGATATTTTTGTTTTTGCAATTGGTCTATAGAAAATTTAATTTCTTTTCTCCAAATGTATGGTCGGCTTTGGTTCTCCCTTATATCCATGTCAACGATGAATGACGGCAAGGCCCTCTCTTCATCTTCATGGATGTTTGGGAGAAGAAGGTCATACATCAATAGATAAGAGAAATTAAGTTTTCTATCTACCAATTATGGATACATTTCGTATCCTTCTTTTGTAAAAATACTTTTGGTTTTTAATGAACAGGGTATATCCCTTGTTTTTTTGGTCAAAAAAAATGTAACAATGGAATTTTCAAACTCTTCAAAGATTACAAAATATGAATGATTGGGAGACTACTTTAAATATGAAAAGTTTGGGAAATGCTTTTAAATCTTTAGTTAAATGGAAAAGGCCTGCTCGAAAACCATGCGGTGGCTTGAGTATCTCCAACCTTCAACTCTTTAACACCTCCCCATTGTCTAAATGGCTTTGGAAACACTTTGCTATGGATAACCATGTTGGTCTGGTTCTCCAATCCATATACTCATCCAACCCTCATAGCACACCTCCTAGTAATCAATGCTCCAAATTTTGGAAGGACGTACATTCTTGCTACCATTCCTTCGTAGACATTGTCAAGTGACGTCTAGGTAATGGACTTAGAATCCTCTTTTGGGAGGACGGGTGGGTAGGAGACAATTCTCTGGCTAGTCTCTTCCCTCTAGCCTACAACTTCGCCTTCTCTAAGCACGTCCCCATTGAATCTCAAGGGAGATTTCAAGGGGACAGCTGGATATGGAGACCCATCATCAAGAGTCCTATTCAGGTTATTGAAAGAGTGCAAGTTCAAGCTCTTGACCAGCTGTTAACGTCTAGTAACCTCCGTCCCTCTCTCAACATTGACATGGTCCATTGGCCTCTCAATAACTCTGGGATCTTTACAGTCAAATCTCTTTACTCGATGGAGGTCTTCGTAATCCTGATTGCTCTGTCATCTGGAACAACTTGCTACCTAGCAGAGTTAGGTTTTTCCTTTGGCTGCTCTCCATGGCTAAACTGAAGACCAAGGACAAACTTCTCAATAAAGGTTGGATAGGAGACTCATCCTGCTCCTTTTGCAGCGACCAGGAATCACATGACCACCTCTTTCTCTCTTGCCAATTCACCAAACAAGTTTGAGCATCTTTCCTCCTCAGAATTGGTATTGCATCTCTCCCCCTACACACCAAGCAGTGCTTCGATATATGCCTCGATGGGTCTGTCCAGACTACAGTGCGGAAACTATGGGGTCTATGCTTCCCTACCATCTGTTGGGTCTTATGGAGAGCACACAATAACCTTATTAACACATGCTCGGTCTCTACCCCTCAATAACTGGTCTCCAAGATCGCTCACTATATGATTTTTCGGACATGTGCAACAACGTCGAAGAAGACCCTCAAGCTAAAAAATCTCATCTGGGAGAGAGTATTCTCTGACCTAGTTTCATCAAGTGAGGACATCAATGGAGGTGCATGGCTCCAATAATCAGTTCGAGTCTGCAGACCTCCCGCCCTCCTTCATCATTTTTTGGACAATATTTTGTAATTATCACATTGTTTTGTACTACTCTTAATCCCTCTACTTTGTACATAACCCGGGGGTATCTATGAGTGATTTCATGTAAATTCCCCTAGTAGAGTGACGACATAAGTGTGCTCCTCTAAGGAAGGAGATTCTGTGCAAATCACAACTAGATATCCATCTTTTGTATGATGTTTTTGTTTTTATACATTAGATATACATATTATGATAGGGCAGCTTGCCCTATTTTTACCTCAAAAAAGATTTGAGGGACTAAGGGTAAATAGTCCTATATTGTGTATATGTATGTTTGTAAAAAGCTAGGGGGGGCAAGTTTGGCAATTTAGAAAATAGACTGATTTAGTTCTAGACCATTTATACTTGGCCTATATCATACTAAACTAGTTTCTACGTGAATTATAAGTTGAACTTAGTTTGAATAATTTTTAAACAAAATTGCTCTAAGATGTTGAGAAGAAAGAAGAAGAGAGACCAGTAATAAGGGGAGAAGTAAAGAGCGCGAAGAAGTGAATTGACACTTCTCTTTTTCTTTTTCTATTGTTTTTTATGACCAGGGCCTAGTCGGTTCTACATCATACCAAGATGGGGTGCCTTTTTTTTTTTTTTTTTTTTGAGAACTAGTTACCGGGTAAATATGGGCGCAATTAAAACTAGTTTAGGATTTCTTTTTTCCCCGCCAAATTAACTATGGTTAAACTATTGGGCCAAACTTTCGTCAACTATGACTAGTTTAATCAGAGACAACTACCCGAACTGCTAAACAAAGGATAGCAGCCCAAGTCTAGCCCATTTATACCCCAAACAACGTCAGTTTTGTTTTCACTTATCCCGCCCATTTATCCCCCAAGGTCCTAACAGCTTCCTATTAAGATGATCTCCGAACAAATCCTTGTCAAGTCTCTTCTAAATTTGAAAATAAAGCAGCAGAGCACCAAAAACACGTGAAAATGAATTCAATGCAACCATCCGACCACTAAGGCAAAAGACAAACCACGAATTTTCAAAAGGGGGAAAAAAAGATATCCCATGTCCTCCAAATTAACTCAATAATATTAATTTACACAAAATCCTTATTCTTCTTCCATGTACATTTTCTTCTTTCTTCTATCAACTATACACAAGAACAAACAAACAAAAACACTCTCCTCACCTATCAAGACACACAGCAAGCTAAACTATCAATCACAATGACGGTGATCAAGAGGCCAAGGGAGAAATAAGCACATCCACTTAATGCCTCAAACCTACAGGTTTTTTTTTGGTATGCATACTCCTATATATGATGCTTGTCTATACAAGGCTCTCAATGTTCCCTTTGATCCTCAAATTTGGCGGCAACGGAGGTTGATGAGACTCCACGAGGATCGACCAAAGCACGTGCACGTCCTCGCACGGGCACGACTTCACATCTTCGTATAGGATGTATATCCCTCTTCCTAGACATAACAAGAACAATGCAACGAGTAACTAAGAGTGAGGTTTCATGAACCGAATTATTAATATGAGATCGAAGAGAGAACAAACTCTTGTTTCGTGTCGAATGTAGGCGAAGCCAGAGCTTCTTTAGTGGAGAGAAGAGAGATCGGAACCACCCCATCTGGTGGGGGGAAATGGCGAGGCCGGAGGGTATCGGAAGAGGGTGGTGGTGGTGATGAAATAGGAAAAAAATTGTCCAAGTGGTTGCTTAGAGTGTTGGGTGAAGTCTATTTCACTATTGTTTTCCCCTTGCAGGCCAATCATGAAATACATATTCTCTTGGTACCTTGTCACTATCCACCTCTCACACTTCCGCTACAAGCTCTCTCTCTCTCTCTATATATATATATATATATATAAAGAATTACCTTTGTCTAAAGCTTGGCAATCTTAATTTCTTCTCTCACAATGGTCGTTTGTCTTTTTTTTTTTTTTTGGGCTAAAAATTGCTTATATACTTGATATCCCATATGGTTTTTTTTAAGTCCCGAATTGGTCCCCCAAATGGTTTTTTTGTCAACAAGGTAGGCCACGTGTCTATTACAAAATATGAACGCTACAATCTAAAACCTACTCTATTCTTCAACCACCCTTCAGCATACCCTCTCATAAGTGTCGCATTGGTTTCAATTTGGGCTCACCCAATATGTGCCAATTATAAAGAGCATGAGAAGTTGGTAGTAAACATATATTGGCTATTTTATCTAATCTAAAAGAGAAAAATAAGAGAATGCTATAGCTAAAGAAGATTTCATAAACATGTATATGTTACATTATCATCGCACATTATTATGTGCTAGAAATGCCCACGTGGTGCGGCTCCATTGAGGCTGCTTGTTAAAGGATAAGTGGTTCGTACCAACTTATATCAAAAGTTGGAGTTATAACATCATTGTAATATATAAAAAAGCAGTGAATGTTGGATTAGATTAATGGGATAAAGAATTTTTAGAACAAAGTATGGTCGTAATCATTTCACTCCTTTATATATAAAGTGGAATTTGTTGAGCTTTTAAAGGTATAAAAAATTGGCATATGTTATATCATTTAGGCACAAGAAATTGACAAATATCGTACATGTTGGGAATTTAACGCCTAAATCCCTAATGCAACAGAAACGCAGAATAGAAAAAAAGTACACCAAGATTTACGAGGTTCGGCAACTGCCTACGTCCTCGGGAGCCACACAGTCAATTTCTTATTAATCAAACAAGAAATTACAAATCAAGAGCAAATCCCAAAACTGAGATTTCTCAAAGATGAACACTGTATCTACAGTGTTAATAATTAAAGGGAATAAACCCTTTCAATTCTCTCTCTCTCTCTAAAGTCCTTTCTTAATCTCCCCTCAATGCACGGTTGAGAGCTGGAGATGAAGAACCAAAATCGCTGCTGTGATTTCAAGGTTTGGAGAAGAGGAACGCTGCTGCGTTATTTTGGTGCCGCCACCAGAGAGAAATCAGAGGAGGAGAAGCAACCACAAAACCCTAGGGCGACGAGGGGTTTATATAGGCAAACATGACAGGCTGGCGACATCCTGTCGCCAGACACGCGAAGACGCGGACGTCGGAGCGCCAAAATGCGGACGTCAGAGCTTGGACGCGAGGGTCGGTGTCCCAAACGCGAGGGTCGGAGTCTGAAACGCGAGGGTCGAATTTCCCAAACGCGAGGGTCGCGTTTCCCACAATTTGAGCTCGCCTACTCGAGCTCCACCTGAAACTGTGCCTGCAGTTCGCCGTCGACTTCGCCTGAGTCGACGTCCACGCTCGCCTGCATTGTTCCCAAGCTCGTCGGAGCTTCGTCGGAGCTCCTTACCGGAACTGAGGTTTGATCTACACCCCTTTCTAACAGTACACAACGTGTCTGTCTATACTATTGGAAGGTGACATGTAGACATATAATATTATATTTACTTAAGAATCCTAATTAAATTAAAACTATCATAATTAGAAAATTCTAATAATCTAATATTTGGCAAAGTTTATAGTTATCCACAATTTGGAAAAAAAATCTCATAATTATATGTTTAAATATAGAAATTAAAGGAAAAAAAACTCATGTAGAGAGTCTCTGTATATAAAATCATGAGTTAATTTTAGAAAAACCTCTAACCTATGGAGTGTCTTAGAAAGCCCCCTCAACAATTTAATTTGGAGAAAACCCCCTCAAGTATGAGTATATTGTGGATAATCATTCTCAACTATAAAAATTTGAGATAATTCCCTTGATCGTTTCTCACTTTATCCTTCTCAAATATAATACATGTTTCAGAAAACACCCCTCAACTATTTAAAGTTAAGAAACCGCCTTATGTTTGAGCCTATTGGAAATAACCCCCCTCAAGTTTGAAAATTCGAGAAACCCCCATTTATATTAGGATTTTCTTTAGGTTTTATGGAATCTCTGTAGGCTAAATTTTAAGCTAGAAACTATTTGATGGTAATTACACTTTGTTAATTAGGACATTTTGTATAAGGTTTAAAGTCTCCAGGCTTGCAATTGTGGCGTCACTTCCGGAGTCTTTCTTTGCCTTGTATTACCTAAACAGCATCCTAAGTTTATATCCAAATAAGTTTCATGTTGACAGGTGGCAAATAGATAGGGCCATCGACAAACGAAATTATTAGGTGATCTTGCAAAGATAATTATGAGCTTAAGCATTAGTGTATAGATTCTACAATTCTATTTCTTCCCTTTTCACGGTCTAAAATGCAAAGATAATTATTCAAAAAGGTTTGGTTCAACGACATTCATAGTAGCAGAAATAATTTGATCTTCGATTAGATTCCAAATATAAACCCAATAAGCTTTGTAATTAGCGATGGAGATGATTGTAAATTATATTCTCATAGATGATCATATTGGGAACTATTTGATTCATTCATAATCAAAGTTATATAGTGAAATGATTAACGAATAAGTTAATGTGTCGTAATAAAATGACTTCCAATCAGATTTGGACAACCAGGGTAGAGTAGTTTTAGCCTTTTAGTGCCTTATAATTTCCCAAGTGATCTTGATTATTGTTTCTTAATTTTGTTGACAGGTCCATCTCAGTATTAAAAAAAAGAATTAATCACCTCTCGACACCTGAGGTATATTATAATTACATGGCTAACCCCAGGGCTCGAATATCTACGGAGGTGACCTTGATATAATACTAATTTAATACAGCGTAGAAGTAGAAGCTGCAGAATCCACAAAGGGGCATTTTTCGAATGCACAAAGAAACAATCTTCGAATGCATAGAGAATTTTACTAAAAAAAAGTTATGCCTCTAGGTCTTGAAATCATCTGCTAAAATATAAAACAAACAAGACTCCTACCAGGATCTGAATTTTACCAAAATAAAAATAACAAAACTATTATTAAAAGACTTCCTATGATTGAGGAAACAAATCGGTTAATTTTGGAATCAAACCGGATTTGTTTCTTGATCAAAAAAGACTCCTAGAACATCATCCGAAATAGAAAAATACTGACGAAAAGTCTAATATCTCTCAATTTGAAAAGAATTTTGCAAAACAGAAAATAGCACATCGAACAACCGTTAGCTTGGTTAACTTCGTCACAAAAAATACACATTTTTTATATATTATTCATCTAATTCTGACACACAACTTAGGGGATATGATTTATTCTTCGTTGCAAGTCAATCTCTTCTGTCGGGCCCAAGTTTAGGGTTATGACAATCCAGTTTCTCCATGAATGAATTCGCGACGCGCTCTACATTAGTCTTCCCTACTTAAAAGGAGCTCAACCCTGAGCTTATGCTAGCACGAATAGTTTTTTTTTGACAGAAAAACAGGGGATGTTCCCCGTTCATTAAAATTAAAAATAGATGTTATAGTTACAAAAGTAGGATACGAAATGTATCCAAATGTTGGTAGATAGAAAATAGAATTCAACTAAATAGGGACGCATAACTTTCTTCTTTCAGAGATCTGTGAAGATGAGGAGTGGGCCTTGCCGTCACCCATCGTTGACACAGATATAAGAAAGAACCAAAGCCAGCCATGCTAGCACGAATAGTTGTTCCTTTTGGCAAATAATACTCAAACAGATATGCAATATTGAAACTAGGGGAAATGACAAAGTCTTCAAGAAGGTTGACGACATAAGTGTTATCACTAATCTTCTTTTGTATATGGTCATACTTCTTGCTCTTCAACTTGTTGTAGGTTTTCACTAGAAAAAGCTTTTTTCATAGAAATACCATCACCATGTCTCCTTTATCAAATACCTTCTTCCCCATGTGTTGATCAATATTAGCCTCATATTTAGCATTAGACTTCTCTATATGCTCTTTTATTTCTAATTGAATAGCTCATATCTTCTTAGTCATATAATCTGTAGTAATACTCTGTCCCAAATGTTTAGGCAGTGGAACCAAATCAAGATAATGGTTCAAAAGTCTTCCATACACAATCACAAAGTGAGCTCTGCCTGTAGTTCAACTCTCCATACAGTTGCAGACGAATTCAGCATGTGCTAGAGCAAGATCTTACTATTTTTGATAATTATTATGGATAGTCCCGAGAAGCTTACAGATAGTACAATTTACCATTTTAGTCTAGATATCTATTTGAGGGTGGTAAGCAGTACTGAATTTGAGCAAAATATTAATCGCTGCCACAACATCCTCCAAAAATGTGACAAGGACTTTGAGTCAGAATCAGAGGTGATAGACTATGAAACTCTAAGCAAGCGTACTGCCTCCCAACAAAGATTAACAATATTACTAGCATCTACTATCTTCTTGCATGGAATAACGGATGCCATCTTTGAGAATCTGTTAATCATAACAAAAATAAAATACATATCTTGTTCGGCTAGGGAGCCCCAATACAAAGTTCGGTGAGATATCATGCCACTGTGTATCAGGAACAGGTAAAGACGTGTACAATCATGTAGTTTTAGGACTATCCATTGGCAACTTGAAAACTAGACAATGTTGCACGTGTTTTTTTTATTTCCTTCTTTAGCTAAGACTAGTAGTATCTCTCCTTAAAGGAAGCAATTATTTTATCATGTCCCAGATGTCCATTTAGCCCGCCACCATTAAGGTCTCACATGATATACTATCTTAATGAGCTTGTTACGTTCCGCTTCCTAAAATACTCGGAATCGGAACGTGAACAAGCCCGTGACGTATTAGATTAAGGAAAAAAAATAAAAATAAATATTTCTCCTCAACCTAATACGCTAAGCGTCAAGCAATATATAAAACAAAGTCACGGGTCCTCGATCACAATAGCGAGAATATAATGAACAACACAGAAAAAATAATACATATCACAATGAATATCATCCCAGACATAATATTCGGGTCAGCATGCCCTTATACAAAACTGAACAAATGAATGCTGAAGAGATACAAAAATACATCGATCAACAAAAAAAGAAGAACTACAAAAGTAAATTAAAACTATTAACTGATAAAAGAAAGACTCAGCTTCGGCTTCTTCTTCTAATCGGTCTACAAAGCACTCCTGCTGAGAATATCCTAGCTCTGGCACATCTCTAAGCTGGACTTGTTCTTCCTCTAAGTCTGACGTACACCAGAGAAAACATATGTACGTCAGCGTACATGGCACACGATAAGACCTCACAAAAGAAAAGAACGAACGAAAACCCAATGCGAAAAAAGATACAATAACAGAAATGACAAAGAAACGTACAACTGGAAATACAACAAAATCAACAAAGTAACAAGTCGATCATGCAGCTAGCGATCAGAATAATCATCCAAGTAACATAGTCATACAACTAGATAGAATTAATACTTAAAAATCTATAACAAGAGACGTAGTACGTCGATCGAAATAATCCAAACAAGGAAACCCTCATGTATATACAATATGTCTCAAATTATAGATAATTAAATATTAACCCTAATCTATGTATGAAAAGAAATATAACTGGCCTACATCTCACAAGAAATCATACATAGCCAAGAAACAAGGTCATGTAACTAGCCATCCTATAATAGGTCACTAGTTCACATCTTACATAGAGTCAACGCTCATATTATCGGATAACTGATTGTTCACAAATCCCCTACGTATATCCAATATCGCTACACAAACTCAATCAGAGGACTACACGTAATCCGTTTTTAGCCTGGTCCGGACTCAAGCTAAACTCGGGTGAATATCAAACTCACGGACCAAAGTAACTACACAAACTTCACTTTGACCTAACAAACCAACCCTAGCGACTACACAAATTCAAAACCAACTCCTTTTCCAAATAAATTCTTTCTCGTTATAATTATTCTAAAAATAATCTTTAAAAATAATAATCTATTAATTTTTAACCTTACAATATCAGTTATTCTCATCTTTCATCAAACAATCCACGCAGATAATTATATCACAATTTAAAAACTACAACCAATCTCAATACAGTCAAAATATGCATATAATGTATAATAAATCTTAAATTCAGATTTGAGCAAGACGAATCTTGCCTTAAAATCATGTGCAAGTCTCTAAAACGAACATCAAGCAATCCACAAGTGCAAACAACATGTTCTCCATTACCACACGTCGATGATCTCGCCCTCGTGTCGGTATTGTGCTTCACAAAGCTCTCAAAATTCATAAGAAAAAGATATAGGGTTTTTGAGGGGAGAGAGTAGCTGCTAGGGTTCATAGATATGATAAAAAGAGGAATTTTTGTGAAAAACATAGGTATTTATAGAGGCAAACCCAAAACAAACCCGTTTGACCCGAACCAGGAAACCTAGTCTGACTGGAAAAATCACATTCGGTATTTTGGCTATAACTTTCTCATACGATATCAGATTGGGATGATTTAAGGTTTTTTGGAAATCTGATGAAGTGACCTACAACTTTAGTCTTTTGAGTTTTTTAGATTCCAACTACATCATTGTGTAAAACATAGAAACTCTTAACTGGTCATTTTTCTAGATTTCTCTTCGTGCATGTTTTGTGCATTTGCACTCATATATTCACAAATATACATTGAATTGATCTCAAATCAATTCTTATCATACTCAAATAACAAAATATATTATTTTTCAGCATAAAACATATTTATCATTATTTATCATGAAAAATTTCAAATTTACGGGGTTTTACAGAGCTCTAGGGTATGCATAACTAGTCTTGACGAAAAAAATAACCATCCGTTGTATAAAAACCTCTGGCTAGCTAATTCTTCAAATAGTTGTTCCAGGACTCATTGAAGTCTTGTCTTATGCATAGAGCTCTTTCGTATATTCAAATCCAGTCATTCCTGCTTATAGAATCACTAACAAAACAGCTTTCTAACTGAGTGCATCTACAACCTTATTCTACTGCAGAACTTGTGCTTCAAAACATAGGTGAAACGCTACAAAAATGCTATCTATCGAGAATGCATGTGACTGATGATAGTCTGACTGTTGATGGACCTTAAGGTCTAATAGTCAGTGTTAAAGTAAAAACTCTCACAATATTCAAATAGCACTCCCAATGCTTCAAGGACAGGACTATGCTATATAGCTCCAGCTTATGTGGTCCACTTCTATCAAAATTCACTGAGTTTCTCGATATAAAAAGCAATCAAATGCCCTTCTTGAGAGAGGACACCACTAATAACTATGATGGATGCATCACTATCGACCTCGAACACCTTCTAAAAATCTTGAAGTACGAGCATTAGTATTGTGGATAACTTCTCCTTAATGGGTGCAAAATTACAGTCTGCATCTTCTACCAGTTAAACTTGCCCTTCTTCATGTACTAGTTGATTAACACAATGATGATGTACAACTAATTCTCTTGCAAAGCATTAGTACCTTCCTCAAGTGGTCGAGATGCATGGACTCATTCTAACTATAAATTAGGATATCATCGAAATAAATTATATGAATTTGCCGATAAAGGATTTTACAAACTTGATTCAATAAACACATGAAAGCATTTGAAGCATTGGAATGATCGTAAGGCATGACCAATCACTCATATAGATCTTTTTTGTCTTGAATTTAGTTTTCCACTCATCTCCTTCCCTGACAGATCTAGTGATATCCACTCCTGAGATTAATTTTGAATAATACTTTTGACCCTGATAGCATATCTATCATGTCTCCCAGGCAAGGTATGGGAAATTGATATCTTATAGTAATGTTTTCTATTGCCCCATTGTCCACACATATGTGCCACTCTCTGTTCTTCTTTAGAACAAGTAATGCCGGCACAACACATGGACTCATGCTAACTCGTACAAGGTCTTTTTGGATTAAATCATCCACTTGTTTCTGTAAGATCTCCCTTTTCTTTGGGCTCATCCAATAATGTGGCAAATTTGGCAAGCGTGAGCTAGGGATGAATTCAATCTGATGTTAGACATCTGGAAGTATTTGTAACTCAGCAGGAAGCTCTTCATGCACGACTGCTCAAATTGGTGCAAGAGGTCTGTACCTTAGCTAGAATTTAAGTAGGGATAGAATCCTATTTTCCTGATACAACAAGAGCATAAATCTTATCAAATTGCTTCAAATTTTATGTAAAAGCTTCATTATCAACAATCTAAAGGTCTTATGTATCAACAACACATGTCTTGACTAGCCCCTTTTCTATGAGAGGCTTGAGCACACATCAACATTCAACTTTCTTAAAGATACAAACACTATCTTCCTTCCTGTGAGCGGCATCAACGTCTAACTACAATGGCCTTCCTAAAAGCATATACCAACCATTTATCTCGATCACATTACCCAACACCTCATCAACATAGTTACGATCGATTAAAAAAGACACCCGACAATCTAATCAACCTGTACGTTATTGTGCTTCTAAATCCAACCGATCTTATTAAGGGTAGAATGTTTCTCTATCTTCAAACTTAACTTATCCATCATACACCCAGAAATAATATTCTTACTACTGCTACTATCAATAGTAACATCATAAGTCTTCTATATCACGGTGCATCTTATGCGAAAGATATTATACCTTTGGTGTAAAACCCCAAAAAATTAAATATTTTGTGATAAATAATAATGAATATGTTATATGTGATAAATAATATATTTTGATATTTGAGTATGCTAGGAATTGATTTAAGATCAATTTAATGTATATATGTGGATATACGAGTGCAAATGTACAAAACCATGTACGAAGAAGAAATCTGGAAAATAATGACCAATTACGAGTTTATATGTTTTTCACACTGATACAGTTAGAATCTGGGAAAACTCAAAAATGGCATGTGCCGGGCAGCTAAGTTGGTATGGAAGAACTGCTACGCCGTGGGAAATCCTTCTCTATACAAGAATCTGATAGATTCAGATTTGAAAGGGGCTGACAATAAGTTCTTGAAAAATTAACTATTTGTTCCTCTCTTAGAGGTGTTGCAGAAATGTCTGCGATCGAGTCAAGAGCTCGCTTATTATACGGGATCGGATCGAGTTAGAGGAAAGATTTAAAAAACCAGTTATAGGTATCTTCATCATCTTTCCAACAAATCTTAGATCATCTAATTATGAGGTCAGATATGAAAGTTATAGCCAATATACAGAAGACTTTTTTCCAAATAGACTGATTTGGGTCTTAGTAGTCGACTATTAATATTAGTAGTCGACTAATCGGGCTGATTTCTAGTTTTCTTATGGGTTTTGGGTCGGTATTGGTTTATATTCGAACCCAGCTTTAACTCTAAGTATATAAACATGTTTAGATTCTTTTTTCTGAGATTTTCCATGTGAATTACCAGCCACCATCTCCCCTCAAACCCTAGAGCTTGTTCTTGGCGTTCCTCGAATAGATTTAAGGCAAATCGTTGAGTGGAGGGTGAGTTCGCGTGCTTTTGAGAGAGGAAGGATCTTGCACACATGTTCAAAGGCTCGACACAACGTTTAAGGCAAGATTAGTTGCATCCAAACCTGCACCCTTAGTTAATGAATGATCTAAGATGTTTAAATCGATGTTGTACATGTTTAGATCTTAATCTAATATGAAAAAGATTAGGATTTTGATATTAAAGGTAAACAAATATTAGATCTACATAGTTTTCTTACTGTTTATGATAGAAACATGATCATGATCACTTGGGTTGTTTCTAATTTCGTTTTTAACATATAAATCATGCTTAGGACATGTTTAAACCCTAGTTCGACTTTTATTTAAGGTTTCTTGTTAATTAATCATGCTAAAACCCTAGGTTGGTGATATCTACATAAGATAAATATGTCTATATGAAATTTAACATCTGTTCAAGAGTAGTTTTTATCATGTGTGGATAAATCATATGGTTTATATAAGAACTAAATGAGGAAAATGGTTAATTAGATGGTTAAACCCTAATTTGAAGGATTTAAATATTTAGTATCATGTTTCAGATAGCTATGTTGCATAAAAACAAGTTCAAGTATTCATTTTAAATTTATGGTGTGTGAAATCGACAAATAATTACTGTTTGTGCACGGATATGTGCATGTTTCTGCTTAGTAGTCGACTACTAAGAGTAGTAGTCGACTACTACTATCCAAGTTGGTTTTATAGAAATTATTTGATTATAGAGTAGTCAACTAATGTACAATATAGTCGACTACTAATATTGATTCATATATTATAGAGTCTGGATGGACTCGGTGTAGTCGACTACTAAGGTTAATAGTCGACTACTAAGACTTTTTCCTAAACTTTTTGTTACATTGTTTTGAGATGCGATCGCGGGGATAAAGTCGCACGATAGTTACGTATATACATGAATAGTATCATGGTACACACATGAGTATTCCAAAGGGGATTTGACAAGTGTTGAGTGATTACACTTGAGTTGGAGTAGTTTAAACACATGTCAAATATCGTTAATGGGCTCAGGTTAGTACTATATGAGATAGTGCGTCGATATGCCAGATTTATATAGTTTATACATATATCGGATATTGTTAATGAGCTCAGCTCAGTACTATATAAGATAGTGCATCGATATGCCAGATTTATATAATTTATACATATGTCAGATATCGTTAATAGGCTCAGCTCAGTACTATATGAGATAGTGCGTCAATATGCCAGATTTATACAGTTTATACATATGATGGATATCATTGATGGGCTCAGCTTAGTACTATGTGGGGGTAGTACGTTGATATTCTATTTGTATAGATCATTAAATCGGGTTTGGATACTTTATCTATCAGTCCATCCATACGAGAGTGCGATGAGGCTTGTGAGCCATCTTTTAGGATACCTATATAGTAGGTCGTTCCGCACTCATGTTACGCACTGAGATCGCGATGAGACTAATGAGCTATGTATATTATTTTAGGATACCTACGGGGTAGTCCGTGTTGTATGATAATGCGATGAAATCAAAATCTTACAAAGAGTTGAAATAAAATAATTATTTGATAGACTAAGTTTTAGTGGATACCAAAAGTATTTATGTCATACTGCTGAATATATATATATATATGACCGAGATACCTTACTCTTGTGAGTACATGAGAATTATATGTTGATATCCATTATGATGTTTTATTTTCTAGTGATGTTTCTTTCCATAGTTCAGTATTGATATTTAAGTATCTACAGTCTGAGACATATGGTATATACATGAGGGTTTTCTTATTTAGATTATTTTGCTCAATGTACTACGTCTCGTGTTGTAGATTTCTAAATATTGATACTGTTAGATACGGAAAAAATGATATAGGTAGACTATGTTTAATAGATAGAGCATCCACTACATCTAGCAGCCCTTTCCCTTGGAGCGGATGAAGGTGATCTTGATTTAGCGCTCTGATGCTTTTGTTGTTGTTCTTTTTGTTTTATATTTCTTTTCAGGTGGTTCAGAGCTTCGGAGAGCCGCAGGTTGACGGTCTTCCAGCATAGTCACCGTCGTTCAGTTTTAATAACACTGTGGTTGGCTTTCATATTTAGACATTAGAGTTTATTTTCTTATTATAAAGGCTGTGAGCCTTAGTACGATTCCTATTTAGTTTGTGATGAGACATTTTCTTTCAATCATCATACGTATTTCAGACTTGTCAGTTGAGACACGAGTTTATTTATGAGATTTATTTTTCTACATCATGTCTACTGTGTTTACTACCTTCTTTTTTCATGTATTGTATCTGTACTTTATTGTTGATTCCACTAAATGGTATTATTGTGATTGGTAAAACATGTTATTACATGATATAGGTGCATAGCAGATTTGACATCTCTAGGTTCACCTTGGACTACAGCCATGTGTGAAAATAGGGGTGTCACAGTTGGTATCAGAGCTCTAGTTCCAGTATCCTTAGGATCATCCTGTATCGAGTCGTGGAGCTAGAATAGAGTTTTTTAGGATTCATGTATAGAGTCTGCTAGGAATTCCTAGAATGAGTGAGGAGGATATGTTTTCGTCAAAAGTTGCCTTCATCATTGATTTCATTAAAACTTCAAACGTTACAAATGAATTCAAATAACGAAAATAAAAATTACAACTTTCTTGGAAATAAACACAAGATCCGTTTATCGTCTCTTGCTTGCGTGGGTCTTTAGCCTGTGACGGGGATGTCGATATCCGTGGACTACCTGGCAATCAGATCTGATCCAGAAAAATCGGGCAGAGCTTCATCGATCCGCGAGGAGATCTAGAAACTTGAAGCGCCTATCTCGGATAAAGCAAGATATTTGCTCTTCTTAGGATTACCGACGAGGGGTAATGCTAAGGAACGGATACGGGTGATGAAGATCTGATGAAGAACTCTCTTGTGTTGAAGTGCTCGATCACTCTTCACTCCAGCAGGGCTTCGCCAATTCTTCAAAAATCCAGATCCTCCAAAAGTGAGGTCTAAGGTTTCTATTTATAGGCAAGAGGGGATAGTACCAGGGCGTCTCAACTTGGTGAGAACACCCTTAGAGCGTCTCAACTTGGTGCGGACACCCTTGGAGCGTCTCAACTTGGTGCGGACACCCTTAGAGCGTCTCAACTTGGTGCGGACACCCTTAGAGCGTCTCAACTTGGTGCAGACACCTTTGGAGCGTCTCAACTTAGTGCGGACACCCTTGGAGCGTCTCAACTTGGTGCGGACACCCTTGGAGCGTCTCAACTTGGTCCGGACACCCTTAGAGCGTCTCAACTTGGTGCGAACACCCTTAGAGCGTCTCAACTTGGTGCGGACACCCTTAGAGCGTCTTAACTTGGTGCGGATACCCTTGGAGCGTCTCCACTTGGTGCGGACACCCTAGGGGTGTCTCCCAAAACCCGAGACACTCTGTTGAGGTACATTCGCTCGTTTCCGCTGTAAATTCTCTGTCCGAACTCGGATATTAGTGATTCGAAGTGCGTTAGAATTCTGACGAAGAGTTCTATCAGCTCGAATGAGACATGAAGGGCGTTGTTCCTTTTGTAAATATCACGGGGCTTCCGATTAGCCCGTAGTTCGTCGATTCACTTCAAGCGTTCACCGACGTCAATCGAACTCCTGTGAACCAGATAGTGACGTTCCTTGTCGTTCTTTAACACTGAGCTGTTCGTGGAGACCTATAGGCAATTTTCAATGCCTACAGATACCCCCTCCAAAGCGTTCCGGCCTTGTTTCTTTTATAGAAGAGGCTGGAACACTTTGGATGTGATTGATCCAGCCTTCAGTCGGCGTAAAGGACCTGCAGTTAGCTTCAACTCTTGGCTCCTTCGGCTTTCGGTCTATTCGATGCTTTGACGAATAACCGAAGCTCTTCCGGCGCTGCGTTTATCGCCTGGCCGTCGTCGGAGTCTCGAGTTTACCACCAGTGAGTTGAGTTTGGCTCGTGTCATTGAGTTGACTTTGAACTGACTATCTCTGTCACATCGCGCTGACTTAGGGTTTCAGATCGCCGTATGTTGAATTTTTGTCGCAACGCGTTGACTGGCGTTGACCTAGGGTTACGCGTTGACCGGCATTGACTCTAGGGTTTCGAGCGTCGAATGTTGACTTTTTGTCGCAACGTGTTGACTAGCGTTGACCTAGGGTTACGCGCTGACCGGCGTCGACCCTAGGGTTTCGAATCGTCGAACGTTGACTTTTGGTCGCAACGCGTTGACTAGCATTGACCTAGGGTTACGTGCTGACCGGCGTCGACCCTAGGGTTTCGAATCGTCGAACGTTGACTTTTGGTCGCAACGCGTTGACTAGCGTTGACCTAGGGTTACACGTTGACCGGCGTTGACCTAGGGTTACGCGTTGACCGGCGTTGACCCTAGGGTTCCGAACGTCGAACGTTGACTTTTGGTCGCAACGCGTTGACTGGCGTTGACCTATGGTTACGCGTTGACCGGCGTTGACCCTAGGGTTTCGAACGTCGAACGTTGACTTTTGGTCGCAACGCGTTGACTAGCGTTGACCTAGGGTTACGCGTTGACCGGCGTTGACCCTAGGGTTTCGAATCAACCTGAAGAGAACCAATTTATACTCGTGTGCTCCTAGGAGTTTCGGGAATTAGTTTAGCCTCGTGTACCCGTCGGAGGTTGACGGGTTATCCTTAAGAATATTATACATAATATTCTCTAGGAACTTCCCGTCCATTGTGAAAAATAGTTTAGACTCGTATTCTCATTGGAGTATAAATACGGGCATCGAATATATTGAAAAATACCCGAAAAGAGGTTCAAAAGGCATATGAATTATTCCCGGGTCCTCTCCACGCACGCGAGCCCACTTTTCGCGGCTCACACTCGTGTGAATCAACAAAATAGGATGGGTCCGGTCCGGTTCAATCCCGGTTTGAATTGGTTCGGGCCAAATTCGGGTTTGGTTCATGGGTCCGGTTCACCCAAGATCCCCCCAAATCATTAAACCCCTCTCCAAAAACCCTAACCCTATTCTTTCTTCTTTCTTTCGTTCCCAGCAAGCCAAAATCCGCCCCCTTTTCATTTTTTTCGGTTTTTGATCTCCTCCCTCTCCAAGACCAACCAGAGATCTCGATGGACTTCACATCCCGCTTCTTGAACACCTCCTTGGGCACGGTCACGGTCAGCACCCCGTCCTCCATCGCAGCCTTCACCTGATCCACCTTCGCGTCCGCCGGCAGCCTGAACCTCCTCGTGAAGCTCCCGCTGCTCCTCTCCAGAAGATACCACTTGTCAGTCTTCTCCTCCTTGTCCCTCTTCCTCTCCCCGCTGATCTTGAGCACCGTGCCGTCCTCGACCTCGATCTTCAGCTCCTCCTTCTTCAGCCCGGGGAGATCGGCCTTGAACACGTGCGCCTCAGCAGTCTCCTTGCAGTCGACGTCGGGCCCAGCAAAGGCCAAGACCTCGTTGGCGGGAGGAATGAAGGCGGTGCCGATGCCGCTGCCGTTGAATGAAGGGGGGAAGTCGAGGAAGGGATCGAAGACGGAGCCGTTGCTGCTTCGGTTGGGGATTCCCAATCCGAGACCGACAAAGCTCGGGACCATCGATATCTTGATTGATCGCGTAGCAGAAATGAGATAACTTCGGAGATGATTTTGGAATTTTAGGGATTTTTTTTTGGCCGAATTTGGGGCTGAAATTTTGGGGGTGTATGTGCAAATTTGGGATTGAACTTTGAAGGGGTTATGTGCAAAAGAGGGACTGAACTTTAAAGGGTTTTTATGCAGATTTGGGCTGAAATTTGGGGGTTATTGTGCAGGTTTGGGCTGAAATTTAAGGGGGTTATGTGATCAGGTATGATGACCATGACCCAATTCGAGCGTGTCCTTGACCCGAAATTAGCCTAACTTACTGCTTTTCATTGCAGATTTTCGATGTCTCCACGTCGACCTCGACCTCCTAGGAGTCGCTCCCGTTCGTAGCCTGGCGAGGAAGAAGTTCCTACAGCATCCTCCCCTCCAGCGGCTTCCTTTTTCGGGGGTGAGAATTTTTTATTTTTGTATCCCCGATTGATCCCTTCGCGGGTCATGAAGGAAGAACCGACATCCTCCTTCGCGGGGGTCGAGGTTTCAGACTTGGTGGTTCTGTTGTACCCTCGTTTGGCCCCTTCGCGGGTCAT
Organism: Asparagus kiusianus; assembly: GCA_022839385.1. Taxonomy (NCBI): domain Eukaryota; kingdom Viridiplantae; phylum Streptophyta; class Magnoliopsida; order Asparagales; family Asparagaceae; genus Asparagus; species Asparagus kiusianus. The sequence goes on from BQKN01063967.1 coordinate 37,808, forward strand.
TCGGGAAGGGCTGACACCCTCCTTCGTGGGGGTCGAGGTTTCGGACTTGTGGCTTTGTTATATCCTCGCTTGGCCCCTTCGCGGGTCATTCGGGAAGGGCCGACACC
>BQKN01063967.1:43749-67972 GCA_022839385.1 Asparagus kiusianus
ACAATTAAGCTCTCCTCTTGATATTATAAATATCGGGATGAGGATGTGGTCAAGGTAAAACTCGTACTTAGAGAGCTGGGTAAGCAGAACCCGAGCCGCATTAGGCTCTACAGTATCTGATCGACTTCATGGCACTGGTTGCAGTAAAAATTTACAACCCTCGAGGAGCGAGAGGCGTACCCGTTTTCGCCAGCAGCATCAATTTTTGGAGTTTCACCACCAGTTCTGCCAGTTATGCCTATTGAAAAGGTAATACCAATGTTTCACCATCACCATAACTAACTGGGGATGGAGCCGTAGAGCAAGAGGCTTGACTCTGTAATATAAGAAAGACATTAGACACTGAGAGCATCATAGTTTTAGAGCATATCAGATACATGTGCAGCCTATAAATGGATGAAACATGTGGAGATTTCTTAACGTCGACTCAGTATCAAAACAGAAGCTAGATGTATTCAGCATAGAGGGCATTAACGAGGAATAGCACCGGAGGATAGCAATGATTTTATATTTTTGCCGGAGTAGTGAATATCACTTGTTTGGGAACATTTTGTTTCACTTTTTTTTGACAAGTAGTTAGAGCTAGTACAACTTAAGCAGGGAGATATGTCTGTAATTAATTATGAAATTAAGACCAGTATGATGACAATGATAAGGACAAGAGGCCTATTGCGGGATCTAGAGGACCCATCAGCGGGGTAAGGATTTTTATCACCAGTAACAAAGACAATATAAGAAGAGAGCACAACATGATTCTAGAGCGTCATAGCAGCGTAGGATTCAGGATACATATTATAATTGTAACAAGATCGAACATAGGATGAAAGATTGTCATAGTACACTAGCAGGAGACCAGTATGACAGAGGTCAGGGTTAGCAGTCTCAGGGCTGCGGTTACGGTCAACATTGAAGGATAGATGCACTACCTATTATTCCGAGGATTGAGAGCCACGTAGGTCAGAATTACGTTATTCAAAATATTCCTCAGGGTCAGATGAATCCATATGTTCCACCGCCAGCAGCGCAACAGGCGCCAACCACCGACGGAGTTTATGTAGTCGTACCGTGTGAACATAATGCGAGAGGAGTTTTTGTAGTAAATTCTTTCTAGCTCGAATCTTGTTTGATTCAGGAGCTTTGCATTCTTTCATATCTTCATGGATAGGCTTCAGCTTGTAGCACATCCCTTAGATATTCTGTTATCAATTTCTACTCTTCTAGGGGAGGTATCCCTATTAGAGAGTATATGTAGAAGATGTGTCGATAGTCTAGATAAATCTGAGCTCATCTTTGACCTGATCGTTTTGCAGATGTTGAATTTTGACTTTATTCTTGGTATGGATTGATTATCATCCTACCATGTCTGTATCGACTGTTTCACTAAAACAGTTAGCTTGTGAGCATCAATTGGGTTTATATAAATAGTAGCTCATAGGATAACCAGAATGCGGAGTCATTTCTGGCATACATAGAAGAGGTGATGGTCCGGGATCAGGGTGCAGATTTGAACAAGACCGGAGTTGTTTTGGAGTATCAGATGCCTTTTAGGACATACCTAGATTTCCTTCAGTGGGAGAGGTTGTTTTCCTACATCGAGTAGCAGCAGGCACAGTACTGATATTTTGAGCATCCTATCATATGGCACCCGCTGAGATGAGAGAGCTACAGACTCAGCTTGATTAGTTGTTATCTTAGAGTTTCATTCTCCAGAGTTATTTTTATGGGAGCACCGGTCCTCTTCATAGAGAAGAAGGACGATAGCATATGATTATGTATAAATTTTCATGAGTTGAACAATGTCACTATCCAGATCAGGTATCCACTACCGAGGATTTATAACTTGTTCGACCAGCTACAGGGAGCACAACATTTTTTGAGGATTGATCTTCATTCTGGTTTTCATCGGTTACGGGTTCGAGAGATGGACATTCCCAAGACCGCCTTTCTGACTCGGTGTGAGTCTTTTGAGTTTCTTGTCATGCCATTTGGGTTAACTAATGCACCCACGGTATTTATGGACTTGATGGATCAGGTTTTTCGTTCGTACTTGCACCAGCTTGTGATCGTGTTTATTGATGACTTTTTATTTATTCGAGGTCGGAGGCAGAGCACGAGCAGTATTTTCGTCTAGCTTTGTAGGCTCTACGGGAGCACCAGCTATACGCTAAGTTCAGTAAGTATGAGTTTTAGCTATCTAAGGTTAGATTTCTTAGCTACATCATTAGCAAAGAGGGCATTACAGTGGATTCAACTAAGGTTGCAGTAGTACTTGATTGGGAGCCAACCAAAATAGTTACCAAGATTTGTAGTGTCTTAGGTTTGGCCGGTTATTGCAGGAAGTTCATTCAGGACTTCTCAAAGATTGAGACACCACTTACATGCCTTACGGAGAAGGGTGTATAGTTTGTTTGGGACACGAAGTGCCAAGAGGCCTTTGAGACATTAAAGGCCAAGTTGACCATAGCACCGGTGTTAACTATTCCGAGCAGAGATAGGACGTTTGTCGCAGATGCGTCATTAGCGGGTCTAGAAGGCATTTTGATGCAGACCCAGAGAGTAGTAGTGCACATTTCTCATCCAGTTAAGGATGCATGAGTAGAACTACTCCACGCATGACTTGGAGTTAACAGCAGTAGTCTTCGTATTGAAGACATGGAGACACTATCTGTATAGGGTACATATCAAGTTGTTCATTGACCATCAGAATTTAAAGTATCTCTTCTCTCAGAAAGAGCTTAATCAGAGACAGCGGTGATGGGTCGAGTTCATCTAAGATTTACGAGTTTACGATTCAGCATCATCCGGAGAAGGCTAATGTTGTGGCGGACGCATTGAGCAGGAAGCGTCAGCATCAGGTTGCGACTTTGAGGTGCTAGTTGTATCGAGATATTCACACCCTTAGCCAATTTGAATTTAGGTCAGAGATTGGCGAGAGCAGTGCATATTTGGGAGCTATGTCAATGTAGCCATCTTAGAGTGATAGAATAGTTAGAGCACAACTAGAGAATTCTTGGATTCAAACTCGAAAGGAGTAGATTTCCAAAGAGCCCAATACGGATTGGTCCGTTAGAGCAGATGGAGGCCTTCGGATAAAAGGCTGATTAATGATACTAGCTAATGTACAGCTGAAGAAGAATTTATCTGAAGAGACACTTTTGGTGGAGCGATATGCATAGGGAGATCGCAGAATATGTGGCTAAATGCTTTACTTGCCAGTAGGTGAAGGAAAAACACTAGAGACCGGCAGGAATCCTACAGTTTTTACCCATTCTAGAGTGGAAATGAACAGATATCTCTATGGATTTCATAGTAGGGTTACCAAGGTCGAAGAAGGAGAATAATTCCATTTGGGTGATCATGGACCGATTGACGAAGTTTGCATATTTTATACCAGTGAGGACTACCTACACCGCCGAGACTTATGTGAGGATATTTATTCGGGAGATAGTTCGACTTCACAAAGTTCCAGATACAATCATATCAGATCAAGGCTCAGTTTTCACTTTGCATTTTTGGAGGAGCTTCCAGGATTTATTCGGCAGTAGATTATCATATAGTAGTGTGTTCCACCCGCAAACAGATGGGAAAACAGAGAGAGTGTCAAGTATTGGAGGACATGTTGTGGGCTTGTATTTTAGACTTCCAGGGTAGTTGGGAGGACCACATTCTCTTGATCGAGTTTGCTTATAATAATAGTTATTAAGCCACGATTAGTATGGCCCCGTATGAGGCATTGAGGCCCTGTAGATCCCCGATTAGTTGGACAGAGCCGGAGGATAGCTTATTACTTGGACCGAAACTTGTGAGGCAGACTACTGAGAAGGTAGCATTGATTAGAGAGCATATTCTTACTGCTTAGAGTCGGCAAAAGAGCTGCGCGGATCAGAGACGATGACTTTTAGAGTTTCAGATTGGACATTTTGTCATGTTGAAGGTATCGCCAATAAAGGGCGTTCAGCGATTCGGCAGAAGGGGAAAACTTGCCCCGAGATATGTTGAACCATTCAGGATTATAGAGCGTATTGGAGTTGTGTCATATAAATTAGATCTTCCAGCATCGATGTTAAGTGTGCACAATGTATTTCATGTGTCGATGCTCAAGAAGCACCTGCATGATGAGGAGCAGCAAAGGGTGATTAATACATCTGAGATTGAGATTCACATAGATTTATCCACCATTGAGGTACCAATTTGCATCCTTGCGAGAGAGGACAAGAAACTAAGAAATAAGGTGATTCCCTTAGTAAAAATTCAATGGAACCGAAGCGGAACTGAGGAGGCTTCTTGGAAGCGCGAGGAGGATATACGTCGTGACTACCCGCACCTATTTGAGCAGGTAATTTGATTGATTTAATTATTCTTTTCTTATACACATGATTGTCTATGTGGACATATTTATATTTAACACTAAAATTAGGGTATTAACACTTAGCTCGCGGAACACAAGGTATATATATAGGGGGTTTCTTGTTTGGATTTTTCGTCCGACGTACTAGTTCCTCTTAGTTAGGGGTTAAGTGGAAGTACTCACATTCTAAAATGCTAAGTGTAGATACTTCCGTAATACGTTGGAAGAATTTTGGGGACGAAATTCTCTTAAGGGGGGAAGAATGTAAAACCCAAAAATTTAAATATTTTGTAATAAATAATAATAAATATGTTATATGTGATAAATAATATGTTTTAATATTTTGAGTATGCTAGGAATTATTTGAGATCAATTCAATGTATATGTGTGGATATATGAGTGCAAATGCACAAAACCATGCACGAAGAAGAAATTTGGAAAATAATGACCAGTTACGAGTTTATATATTTTTCACATTGATACAGTTAGAATTTAGGCAAAGTCAAAGACAAAAGTTGTAGGTCTCTTCGTTATCTTTCCAATAAATCTTAGATCACATCATTCCGAGGTCGGATGTGAAAGTTACAGCCAATATACGGAAGACTTTTTCCCAAACAGACTGATTTGAGTCTTAGTAGTCGACTATTAATATTAGTACTCAACTAATCGGGCTGATTTCCAGTTTTCTTATGGGTTTCGGGTCGGTATTGGTTTATATTCAAACCCAGCTTTAACCCTAAGTATATAAACATGTTTAGACCCTTTTTTCCTGAGATTTTCCACGTGAATTACCAACCACCATCTCACCTCAAACCTTAAAGCTTGTGCTTGGCGTTCCTCGAGGAGATTTGAGGCAAATCGTTGAGCGGAAGGTAACATCATGTGCTTTTGAGAGAGGAGAGATTTTGCGCATGTGTTTAGAGGCTCGACACGACGTTTCAGGCAAGATGACTTACACAAACATGCACCCTAGTTAAGATGTTTAAATCGATGTTGTACATATTTAGATCTTAATCTGATGTGAATAAGATTAGAATTTTGATATTAACGATAAACAAATGTTAGTTCTACATGGTTTTCTTGTTGTTTATGATAGAAACGTGATCATGATCATTAGGGTTGTTTCTAATTTCGTTTTTAACATATAAATCATGCTTAGGACATGTTTAAATCCTAGTTCGACCTTTATTTGAGGTTTCTTGTTAATTAATCATTCTAAAACCCTAGGTTGGTGATCCCTAAATGAGATAAATATGTTCATATGAAATTTAACATCTGTTTAGAAGTAGTTTTTATCATGTGTGGATAAATCATATGGTTTATATAATAACTAAATGAGGAAAATGGTTAATTAGATGGTTAAACCCTAATTTGAAGGGTTTAAATATTTAGTATCATGTTTCAGATAGCTATGTTGCATAAAAACAAGTTCAAGCATTCATTTTAAATTTATAGTGTGTGAAAACGATAAATAATTAATGTTTGTGCACGGATGTGTGTATGTTTCTGCTTAGTATTCGACTACTAATAGTAGTAGTCGACTATTAATGTCCAGCTTGGTTTTATAGAAACTATCTGATCACAGAGTAGTCGAATAATGTACAGTATAGTCGACTATTAATATTAATTCATGTATTACAGAGTCTGGATGGACTCAGTGTAATCGACTACTAAGGTTAGTAGTCGACTACTAAGACTTTTTCTTAAACTTTTTGTTGCATTGTTTTGAGATGCGATCGCGGGGTTGAGTCGCACGATAGTATATGTATATACATGAATAGTAACGTGGCACACACATGAGTATCCCAAAGGGGATTTAATAAGTGTTGAGTGATTACACTTAAGTTGGAATAGTTTAAACACATGTCGGATATCGTTAATGGGCTCAGCTCAGTACTATATGAGATAGTGCGTCGATATGCCAGATTTATATAGTTTATACATATGTCGAATATCGTTAATGGGCTCAGCTTAGTACTATATATGATAGTGCGTCGATATGTCAGATTTATACAGTTTATACATATGATGGATATCGTTGATGGGCTCAGCTCAGTACTATATGGGGTAATGCGTTGATATTCTATTTGTACAGACCATTGAGTCGGGTTTGGATGCTTTGTCTAGCAGTACGTCCGTACGAGGGTGCGATGAGGCTTGTGAGCCGTCTTTTAGGATACTTATATGGTAGGTCGTCCCGTACTCATGTTACACACTGAGATCACGATAAAACTAATGAGTCGTATATATTGTTTTAGGATACCTACGGGGTAGTCTGTATTATATGATAATGCAATGAAATCAAAATCTTGCAAAGAGTTAAAATGAAACGATTATTTGATAACATGAGTTTTATTAGATACCAAAAGTGTTTATGTCACACTGCTGAATATATATGACCGAGATACCTTACTCTTGTGAGTACATGAGAATTCTATGTAGATGTCCATTATGGTGTTTTATTTTCTAGTGATGTTTCTTTCCATAGTTCGATATTGATATTTAAGTATCTACAGTCTGAGACATATGGTATATACATGAGTGTTTTCTTATTTGTATTATTTCACTCGACGTACTACATCTCGTGTTATAGATTTCTAAATATATACCATTAGATATGAGAAAAATAATCTAGGTAGACTATGCTTAATGGATAGAGCATCCACTATATCTAGCAGCCCTTTCCCTGAGGGCGGATGTAGGTGGTCTTGCTTTTACGCTCTGACGCTTTTGTTATTACTCTTTTTATTTTAAATTTCTTTTCAAGTGGTTCAAAGCTTCGGAGAGCCGCAGGTTGACGGTCTTCCAATATAGTCACCGTCGTTCAGTTTTAGTAGTGAGACTCCACTGTGGTTGGCTTTCATATTCAGACATTAGAGTTTATTTTCTTATTGTAAAGGCTGTGAGCCTTAGTACGATTACTATTTAGTTTGTGATGAGACATTTTCTTTCAGTCATCAGATGTATTTCAGACTTGTCGGTTGAGACATAAGTTCGTGTAGGGGTTGTTTGTTTGCCTAAAAAGAGAGGGAAATCAAAGAAAAAGAAACCTATTTCTAAGAAAAATAGGTTTTGAGATTGTTTGGTTGGCTAAAAAAAGAAGGAAATCAAAAAAATAGAGATGAGATGAGATGAGTTGTCACCTTATTATAGGATGATGTGAATGATTTTTTAAGAAAACTTGTTTTGATGTTGTTTGGTTGGCGGAAAAAAAATAAGAAAATGAATTATAAGAAACCTATTTCTTGTATTATGTTATTTTCTTTTGTTTGGTTATTTCTTAAAAATAAGAAAATAGATGAGATGAGATGAGTTGTTATTATATTATTGGATGATGTGACCCACACTTAAGGAAATTATTTTCCTAGCTTTTAGGGAGGAGAACAAAGAAATGAAATGTTAATGAGATGATATGAGTTGTCACAATCTTATTGGATGATGTGAGTGATTTTTAGATATGAGATGAGATGAATTGAGTGATATTGTGGATGAAAATAATATTTTATTAGATGTGGTGGATGTGATGGATGAGTTGTTGGATGAAAGTAATATTTTATTAGATGTGGCGGATGAGTTGTTGGATGAAAATAGTATTTTATTAGATATGATGGGTGGGTTTTAGGGATGGAAATGTGTGAAATTGTACTTTTTGAGATTTCTTGGTTTTCATTTTTATTTTTTGGTTTTTTAGGAAATAACCAAACAGGCCCTTATGAGATTTATCTTTCTACATCATGTCTATTATGTTTACTATCTTCTTTTTGTATGTATTATACATGCACTTTATCGTTGATTCCACTAAAGGATATTACTATGATTGGTAAAACATGTTATTGCACGGTGTGGATGCAAAGCAGGTTTGACATCTCTGGGTTCACCTTGGACTGCAACCATGTGTGAAAACAGGGGCGTCACATTTGGGGAGGTTCTTCTTTCTTTGAAGCTAATAATAATCGATGCACAATATATGAAATGTGATCTTTATCATTGGTATACTCATTATCCTCATCACCATAGTCTTTAGTATCATCTTGGTCTGCATCCTCCTCGCTATGTTCCACCATGTTTGTCGCACTTAGTTGAATCTGGTTTGGCATAAGGTTTGCTAGTGTAGTCTTCTTTGTCATAGTTTTCATTGGTCTTGTATTCTTCTTAGCTGTAGAAACTTGATTAGGGGTAGATTGAGCTATTTATTCCCACTATGGTTGTAATTCAAGCATGAAACCTTTGAAGCTATCCATGATTCTTGATTGTTCCATCCAAGTTGTCACTTCATGTTTTTGTATAGGATAATTGTGTTTACTAAAGTATAGACACGTGGTCTTAAATCGCCATCCTCATCCTCTGATATAATGAGATATTTGTTGGGATTCATTCTCAATTGAATAATTGTAGGATGATAACCGCTATATGGCACTTCATGTCACTCCTATTTGTTGGGATTTCCATATACTCAAAATAACCCCTTTATCTCTGCAATCTAATAAACAAATTCCTCTATATGGAGTTGCCCGTTAAAAAATGGTAGATACATCTTTATTTTGAACCTTCCAACATCATAATTGTTCCATTGATGGCGGTCTCCATGATCATAAGCTTGGTGTGGGGTTTCATAGTCATCGCTTCATTGTTGAATTCTTCATGTGGGGTCAGATCATGTCATTAGCGAATATCAACGCTATTTTTAACTCTTACCATGTTCAGACATTCTATTGCCAATGCAAATCGATCTACGATAATCTTAATCTATTAACATCGACCTTTAACTCATCGAACTTGGTTCAGTTATTAGGAGGTTTGTCCGCCAACAAATCGGAGAAACAAGACTTTGATATCAATTAACATCGCATGGAAGTAAGAAATCTCGGGGTCCATCAATGGGCATTTTTTGAATCCACAAAGGATAATCTTTGAATCCACAAAGAGACAACCTCAAATCCATGAAGTAGCTTAAAAGAGAATTTTATTAAAGACAAATTATGCCTCTATGTTTTACAATCCTCTACTTAACAAAACAAACAAGACTCCTTCTAGGTCAAACTTTACCAAAAATAAAAATATCAAAATTAGCTTTAAAATACTCTCTATGATTGAGGAAACAAATCAGTCAAACTTGGAATCAAAGTGGATTTATTTTCTAATCAAAATAGACTCCTAAAATATTGCTCTAGTAGAAAAACTGACAAAGAGTTTGACATCTATCAATCTGGAAGGAATTTCATGAAACAGAAAGCGGCAAATCAAACAACGGCCAGTTTGGTTGACTCCATCTAGAAAAAAGTATGTGATTTTTATATATTATTTGTCCAATGCACTGTTGAAAGATACGATTTGTTCTCTGTTGCAAGTCAATTTCTTCTGCTAGACCACTACTCCCCACCCTTAGACTCCCAACGATCCGGTTTCTCCATGAATGCATTTGCAGCGCGCTCTACATCATGATTGCACCTATCCAATTGGCACGCGAGAAGGAAAGATAATTTCAAGTCACCTGTGTGATTATAATTTCTTAGGGTTAGGCGCGGGCTGGGTCAACCAGCGAGCTAACCTGGCCCAGCTCGTAGTGGGCCGGGTCCGACCCCGCTCGTGACATACGCAGGTCACTGTTCGGGTTGGGTCCAACTCCAGACCCGGGACGAGAGAAATCGGTCGGGCCCACCTTGACCCAGCCCACCATCTACCAGGACTGGCCTACAACTATCATGTTTTATCTACGGTAACCAGAGATATATTAACTCCCCCTGCTTCCACGGTCGCATCAGAAAGTGCCTTTTCAGCATGCGGGAGAATCCTTTCCGAATGGAGAACATAACTTACAACAACACACATGGAGATGTGTGTGTTCTTAAAGGACTGACTCAATGCATAAACAAGACCTTTCCTTGAAGAATTTGACAAATATAACTTGGTGGAATTTGCCTCCTTGAATATTAATGGTTAACATTTTTCTCTTTTTTTTCCTCTTATAATTGTAATTTAAATTTAAACTAAAGGAAAGTTATTAACTTCTCATGGACGTAGGCCTTCCATCGAAGTCCGAATCACGTATATCTTTGTGTTTGTGATGTTTTATCTTCGTACGATGTGTGTCACTGTGTGTGTATGTATATATATTATTTTATATAAAGAGTAAAATAAAGAATAATTTAAATTTTATTTGATAGCTATAAATAAAAAGTTAATATAATTTATAAATTATAAATAAAAAAGTTAAAAAACTCACGGGTCAACCCATGATCCACGACCCGGCCAACCCTTAGGCAGGTCATGGGCCGGGCTGGGTCTAATCCCAAACTCGAGATCTGAGAAATAGGCCTGGTCCACTTTGACCCAGGTGGGCCAGGGCTGAACCCCCCAACCTTGAACCTGGTGAGCCAGGTCACGGGCGTGCACCGGCCCGGCCCACACCCATCCCTACAATTACTACTTTTAGAGTGGTTTTTTTAATATATTAGTCCCTTAATAAACTTCCATATTAGTAATTCCCATTAAATCGTTGAAATTGTTATTAGATCCTCTAATTAAAAGTTATTTTCATTCAAATTAGTAAAATTACTATCACGTCCCTCAACTCTTTAAGTTATTTTGAAATTAATCCCTCAAATAGTAGAATTAGCAATTAAAGAGATTAGTTTGGAACAAATTATGTGACTTAGAAAACTTAATAAATTTTTTGATGATTTGAATGACTAATTTTACTCTTGCTACTTCCACTCTTGACCGGAGGGGCTAATTACAAAATAACTTTAGAGGGGACCTAATGGCAGTTTTTATGATTTGAGGATTTTAAAATAGCTTAAGAATTGAGGAAGTTAATAGCAATTTCAAGAATTGAGGAAGTTAATAGCAATTTCAATAATTTGAGGGACTAATGTCTAAATATGGAAGATTTGAGAGATAATCAATAGTCTTCTATCTATATATATAAAAAAAGCCCAAGGGCCTCAAATGTCTTGCATAAAAATCTCGAGACAATGTTACCCCTCCAAACTTACTATAATCACGAGCATGCTACTAAGCACAATAAGCTGAGCCCAACCTTATCCCGTGACTTCCCCTTAATTATACGCAACGACGAGCGCGTTATCGATCTGCGTACAGCATACACTGCAACTGCTATTTTTCACATTATTCCCTTACATATTCAATATTTTGAAATTTTTCGCTCAGCTAACTGAAATTGCTAGGAGCCACCAATTTTGTTAAGTCAGTACAGAATTAGTCCCTGAGTTCTCATGAATAGTTTCACGATTATCTCCAAGTGGTTGAATTGACAATTATACTCCATTATCATTACCTAGGATTACTCCGGTTGCAAATAGAAGAGTAAGTTCTTGTTGAGTGACATGACTTGATTGAAGAAACTATTCAAGGGAAACGAGGACCTTTTGTTATAGCTTCAGATTTTCTCTTCTCACTAACATTACCGCGCATGAAATGAAAATGTATATGCAATCGGCTTTAAAACTTATTTTTGCTAATGTTTATGTAATGGTTACTTGAATTTTAATGCCCTAGAATTTCGTTAATTAAGGTTTATATCTTCAAATTTAGATTTTCTAAAAATACAACAAAAGTTTTTGAGATATGGTCATTTTTAAATGTAGCAATGTAATATTCTCGTAAATGTGAATGCGAAAAGATATACTCATGTCAATTTTCTGTAACTCTTCTATAACTAATGATGATCATTATGAGGATTATTTTATTTGTAAATTCATTATTTAATATTAATAGAGGTACGTATTAGTATTTTAAATCCATCAATTTCTGTTTTTACAAAATGTAAAGATAGTATTCCTAGAGAGTGGTTGTAAATTTCAATGGTGTGTGGATTTGGTTGTAAAAGGATGTTATTTATTGAGAGAGAGAGAGAGAGAGAGGATGCGTATGTAATGTGAGAGGGAATAGACACAATGTCCATTCTTTCATAATTACATTTTTGCCCTAAACAAACAAAAAACTTCCCTAGAACTAGCGTGTAATGTGCCCTAAACAAACAAAAAACTTCCCTAGAACTAGTATGTAATGTGAGAGGGGATGGACACAATGTCCATTCTTTAAAAATTACAGTTTTGCCCTAAACAATCAAAAAACTCCCCTAGAACTAAAACTATGAAAGGATGAATTTTCTCTCGTTCCTTCACACCTAGATACCCTCCCTCACTATGTTTCTAATGTAGCAGTATAGATATGTTTTCCTGTGGCAAATCAATGAGGGACCAAACTGCAGGTCCCCGTAGGATTTGATTCAATTTTTTTTTCGCTTCTTATCATTCAAGAAAGGCAAGAAATCAGAGTAATAAACGCCATCTAAATTTTTTTTTAGACTCGTTCCCATATCTGATGATAGAACTAGAATAATATTTTTTTTTGTCGTTGTCTACTTACGCGTGCACATATCATTGTTCTTCTATCAATTTCTAATTCCGATATTCCTCCCAACCTGATAATATAGTACAAGTACATATAGATATAGATGTTTCGTTGTGGTCTAGTTCCGAATTATAGTAATTAGTAAATAACGGGACTTGTGAGCAACTTCAAAGACTTGAGGGACTAACATGAAGTAATTGAAAATTTGTGGAGCTACTATCTAAATAATCCTTCTTGTATTAGTCCCACTTAATAGTATTTTAATTGGATTGAATATTCCGAGGCCCATGAGAGGACCATAAGTGGGGGTTATTCGTTGGTGTAATTTGGAGTAATTTGGGGTAAATTGTTCCAATGGGGTAATTTTACCCAATGGGATAATTTGAGTGGGATAAAGTGGGGTAATGGGACAATTTGAGTGGGATAAAGTGGGATAAAATGGGGTAATTTTAGTATGACATCTTTTTATAATATTATATTTATAGCTCAATTAAATTCAAGTTTAAATTGACATAACATCAAATGATTAAATAAATAATAGTTATAATATAAAATAATATTATTTTTAAGATTATTTTAATATTTTGTATAAATAATAGTTATATTTAAGATTTTAAGATTATTTTGATGTTTATTTTAACTATTATGATAGATTAACAAATTTTTTAATTGCAATAATTATTTAATCATTCATACATCTATTACAATGATGATGATAAAGTCTCAATTATTACAAATAAAGCCTCAGTCGGTAACTTAAATCTTAAATATTATCATCCCATAAAAGATTTAAATGTTAGCATCCCATTTATCATCAAAAACCAGTATCAATTTACATATTAGATGCAAATCTTGGTAAACAAGATGTAAATGAGCATTCTGAGTCGTAGAGTTTAAAACAATTAGAAAATGCCTAATATTATATCACAGAAAGATGCTTCTTTCTCTCATTTGGTAGATAACCATGTCGCAGCAGTGTGAAAACTTCAAAGAATAGACTCTTAAATATTTCCTATCCTCTTATAATGCATTGGACATGCCACTGGATAATAAATAGATAATTGACTCAAGTTTATACCGCTACAGCCTACACCTAAAATATTAAAGTATGAAGAGGACCACTTTTGTTTCTTAACCATATGTTGTTTCTAGAGTTATCAAAGTTTTGTATTGGGGATTACCACTTTTTTTTTCTTAATGTATGTGGAGACCCAAATTTTAGAGATGAAACCAATAGCGACTACTAAAGAGCCCACTTTCCCACTTATGTGAAAGCCTAGCTGAAAACCCCAAAGACTGTGGCCCAGAGAAAAGGGCTTAGAAGGCCCATACCACCTTAGTAGCCCCCAACGACAACATTGGCCAGTCGATCCACGTAAAGAAAACGATGCTCACTGAGTGTTTTCTCACTTATATATACTCTTCTTACTATCAGAAAGCATTGGGGAAAAAATATATGATTTTTCATCACAATTCTATATTTTTATTTTAGTAGATGTTGTGATTCACCTTGAGCAAAATTAAGAATGAGAATAAGTATAAAAACTTTGAACATGATAAGTACCGAATTTGAAATGAATCACGCCCACACGTTGAATAACACATAATCAAGTCATTCTCTTCTCTTCGAGAAGTTCTGCACTCAATTTTCTATCGGATCTTCATCTTAAGATTTTTTTTTGTACATAAAAAATCAGTTCCTCAATTACCAAAACTTCATTGTGAATAAATAACTTTTCACACTCTTAACTATAACCGACAGCTAGATAAAAATTGATTCTGATAATATCCACTGTCAATAATATCACTAAAGATACAATTATTCAGTATAGCTCAGATGTGTGTCAAGTTAACAATACACCAGCAAACACAACGAAGAAACACGCGAATTGATAAACATACTGCACATCACATGACACTATCCAATCTCGAGGCAGCTAGTCACATTTCCAATCCCCCCCACGAGACCAAGTAGACTTTTTGTGATCACAGCTGACACAACACAAAACCCTATAACTAATAAGGGAAACATCTAAGAGGATTATTCCAAAAATTCTTGTTTTATCCTCGGTCGTTTTGCTGTTTGACACCTAATCACTCCTCACAAAAGAGCCCCGTCGTGGGCTGAATCATACAGCGCGAAAATAGGGCCTTGATGACTAAAAAACACAAGAGAAACAACAAAAATATTGATCAAGTGTTTGTTTGTAAGTTTGCAGTGGGGGGAAAGAGAGAGAGAGAGAGAGAGAGAGATGTTGATAATAGAAAATATAAGCGCTGAGATCAAAGTTGGGTTTTTGACTTGGGAGTGTGTAAGAGAGGACAATCGCAATGGACAAGCACGCATTTCATTGGTCACTGCCGATGTGGGACTATTTTGTATAGTTTCTAGAGAGAAGAAGGTGCCGTTTGTTGCACGGAGACATAGTTTGACTAAAGATGTGCGGTCTTTGAGTCTTGATACCACTTACGTCAGAGGATTGCAAGTACGTACTGTTCATATTCATTCATTGTGAATGCCCAGAAATTGTTACCATGAGAATTAGCAAAGTCCATCATGACCATATAATTAGTTTTAAATATTTGAAATGTGAGTACAAGGGTTATTGAGATTGACTAATCGTTTATGTCAGAAAATAATTAGTCCTCTTACAGTCTAACTTACTTTATACAATTACCTTCTCACGGTGCTTATTTACGTACAAAGACAAAGAGTATACTATGAGTCTTTTATTGTTTGATTGGGTATACATACGTCTGAATAAGTGTATGTATATATTCAAGAATTATTTAAAGAGAATCGGACACGAATACAAGAAACATCAAACACGAATATACGAAATATGGAATCCAGCTGAGGTATCCGAGGTAACACAGCTCAAATCCTTACTTTTATCCGAGCTGTGGTCTGATTATAAAAAGTCACCTTCGCTTTCCACAAGATACCGAATGAAAATAGAGCGCTCAAACTAGTCTCATCCCAATCTTAATTAGAACAGACAGCATGCTACTTCCAATCAAAGGATTGTCATGTATCTATAATAAGACCAGACACAAGGGGATGAAATGTAACTAGCATTTCTTGTTGAAGTTAATTTTAACTCTATAAAAGGATTTGAGTTAATTATCTTTAGGAATTATAGTCATACAAGAATTCTATTATGAAACACTTTGTAAAGCCTCTAAATAGGCATTCATGCATCCTTCTACCTAAGAGAAAAAAAAGACAGAGGCCGGGTATTGTAGCTGCAGTAACTGAGAGCTAAAAACAGTTTTTTTTTTGCTTCTCCCACTAAATCTCTCCACATACATATTATACTTCTATTTGCTTTGCTTTTGATTATTCCTACAGTGGTATCAAAGCCATGAACAATCTAAACGGGACGACGTCGCCTTCTATTCCTATATTGGATGAGAAGAATTATCACCGGTAAAAAAAGAGTGCAGATGAAGGTGTTGTTTGAATATCAAGATATATTAGGTGTCATAGAGAATATAGTTGCCGATCTCGCAGATAGCAGTGCAAGTGAAGCCGAGAAGAAAGCCCACAGTGAGATCAAGAAGAAGGATCAAAAGGCGTTATTCTACATCCATTAAAGAGGGAATGATTTAGTTTTTGAGAAGATCGACAGAGCAACTACAGCAAAGCAAACATGGGATATTTTGGAGACATCGTACCATGGAGTTGAGAAGGTGAAAAAAGTTAGGATTCAAACATTGAGGCGCTAATTTGAAATTTTACAGATGGAACCCACTGAAAGTGTTGTAGATTACATGACTCGAGTACTTGCTTTGACAAATCAAATAAAAATAAACTGGGAGAAGGTTGCAGATTTAGCAATTATGGAGAAGATGTCGCGATCTATTATAGCAAAATTTAATCATATCGTAGTGGTAATCGAAGGATTTGTCCAAGATGACAGTTGATGAGTTGATGGGTACCTTACAAGTTCACGAGCAACGCATGAACGAGAGATCAACCGAGAAGCCACTTGAGAAAACTTTTCAAAGTCAAGCTTTTATAAAAAATAACAAAGGAGCACAGTACAAAAGAGACCAGCGAGGAGGAAATTCTCGTGGCAGAGGACGAGAATGCGGAAACTACAACAACCGAGGACGTGGATACTATAATAGTCAACGACATTGCAGTTATAACAACAATCAAAGTGATGATGACAATCAGAGAGGGAATTATCAATCAAGTTTAAATTATTGAGGTCGATGTCAATGTCGGGTCTTTGGATGTGGTAGAGGAATTTTTAATTAATCAAAGAGTGAATGTTACATATGTCACAGATATGACCACTATGCAAAGGAGTGCAACTACTAGGATAATTCTCAATCAGGAGAAGAAGTTTGCTTGGTACAAGAAAGAGGTGAAGACAACCATACTATATTGATGGTCACGACAGCTAGTGAAGAATCAAACTACAACACATGGTTTCTTGACACTGGGTGTTCTAATCACATGTGCAGAAAAAAGGAGTTATTTGTGGAACTGGATGAGTCGATACGGTTCAAAGTCAAGTTTGCTAATGACAACACTATACTAGTGATGGGAAAAGGGTGAGTTCTAATCAAACTGAAGAACAGAGACCACAAGTTTATTTCCGATGTATTCTATATGCCAAATATGAAGAACAATTTCTCACTATGGGCCAACTTCTTGAAAAGGGGTATAATCTACGCTTCCCTAGTAATCAACTCCTAATCTTTGATAAAAGAGGCGTATTTATCCTTAAAGCCCCTATGACAAATAATCACATGTCTCGAGCTGACATGCAGAATAATGTTTATCATTGCTTCAATGCTATTATGAAAGATAAGTCTTGGTTGTGGCATCTTCGGTTTGGACATCTGACTTTTTGCAGTTTGAAGTTTCCTGCACAAAGAAATTTGGTGAGAGGGTTGCCTGTGATAGATCATCCGAACAGTTGTGTGAAAATTGTATTCTTGGAAAGCAACATAGATCATTCTTTGGTATTGAAAATACTTAGCATGCAAAGAAAGCTCTTGAGCTCGTTCATTGAGATGTGTGTGGTCATATGAACACTATATCCAATAATAATAATCGATACTTCCTTACTTTTATTGATGATTGTCACGCCCCGCTTCCCAAAATACCGGGAATCGGAACGTGAACAAGCCCGCGACGTATTAGATTGAGAAGAAATATACACTATCATTTTTTTCTTTTTTCTTTTCTTCTCAACCTAATACGCTAAGCGTCTAAAATAATACAATGCAAAGGCACAGGTCCCCGATCACAGTAGCGAGAATATAATAAACAACACAGACAGAAAATATACATATGACAACTAAAATATCATCCGAGACACAAAGTTTGGGTCAAATATGCCCTTATTACAAACAGTTCAACTAAAATAAGAAAATACATAGTCCGACAAAATAAGAAGGAAGTACTGCAAAATAACTAAGTCCCTCGAAAGACTAAAGGATAAGGTACTACATAAGTAATCTAGTGTCCATCAGTGATTACGTAAAAGAAAAGGCTAAGCTTCCGTCTGTTCTTCTGTTCCACCTGGAAGACACTCCGGCTGGGAATACTCCTGATCTAATGCATCATCATCCTAGACCTGTCCATCCTCTAAATCTGACGTACACCAGAGAAAACAGGTGTAAGTCAAGGTGCATGGCACACGGCAAGATCCCACAAGGAAAGTAGAAACGGTCGTATGACCATTGCAAGAACAATAATAATAACAATAGTAATAATCTAAATGAAATCCACCACTAGAATATAATAATCAGAAGAATCTAAAATCGATCAGGTAACGAGGTCATGTAGCTAATGATCAGACTAATCATCCAAATAACGAGATCATACTACTAGCCATTATATAACAGGTCACTGGTCACTTCTCACACAGAGTCAACGCTCCTGTCATCGGATAACTGACTGTTCATAAATCCTCTACGTGCATCCAATCCCGCTACACATGCGGCCTAGAGGACTGCACGCAATCCGTTTCTGCCTGGTCCGAACTTCAAACAGAACTCGGGTGACGAAATAAATTCCCACTGACCAAAGTGATGTACACACTTCACTTTAGCCCTACAAACCAACCCCGATGGCGACACCAACCACGGGAGCGAGCCTGGAAGATACATCAACAGTCTTATCCGACCACATGAACATTAACTTTCCCATCCCAACTCTCTTGTTTTTCTAAGCTAACATATACACAGGTTTCTTAAACAGAACACCTCAGACCACACTAGTCATGAATTTCTAACGGTTCTCAAGCATAACAAAGAGTACTAAATGCAGCTAATCATATACAACAATATCATAGCATATCACATTAAAAAAACATAAATCATGAATAATTCATCATAATCCCTTTTCTAAAATAAATTCTTAAAAAATATTTATAAATGTTCTAAATAATCCCTTTTATAAAATAAATCCTTAAAAAATATTTATAAATGTTCTAAATAATTCCTTTTATAAAATAAATCCTAAAAAAATATTTATAAATGTTCTAAATAATTTCTTTTATAAAACTTTCTTAAATTACTAAAATTATTCTAAATTGATACTTATTCTACAATAAATTCTTTTAAATTATTTATAAATATTCTAAAATAATTCTTTTGTCAAATAAATTCTATTATTTAATTATAATTACTCTAAAATGATTTTTCACCAACATAATTTATTATATTTTAAAATGATCCTTTCACTAAAATAATTTATTACAATTATTCTAAATTGATTATTTTGTCAAATAAATTCTTTAAAATTATAAATTGTTCTAAAATAATTTTATTTTCTATTATCAAAATATTATTTTTAGTACTTTTCAATATCATTTGTCAAATAAATCCGTACAGGTCATCACAGTATATGAATGGTCATACATTATTGTCCACAGTCTACTTCGTTCACGACAGTTCTATATGTTATAGTTCTCCATTCAATATGTTCACGACAGTTCTATATTTGTAACGAGTGATTATTCGGGTAACGAGTTCGTATGCATAATTAATCTGTAATCATTCTAAAATTATATTGAGCAAGAATAGGGATCTTGCAAGCAACTAATTAATTCAGAGCGGTCTAAGAATTGAATGATAAGTCAAAAGAGTATCGGGATCTTGCCTCGAGTATTGTCGAACGATTCGACGCTGACGGCGTTGGTCAGATCTGACGCGGTGGAGCACGATGTTGGAAGGAACTCCGGCGAGGGGTTGTCCAGCGATGGCACGACGGGCTCGGGTCTCGACGGGGAGGAGATAGGGGCTGTCGGACAGCGAGCACGGCGGTCTCGACGTCGGGCAGCGGAGGAGGAACAACGGGGTGGTGCTGGGGGTTGCTGTCGGCGGATCTGAGACGTGGATGCTCGACGGGGAAGAGGAGGAGAGAGCTGGGGAGGCCGCTGGTCGGCGACGAAGCAGGTGGGGGAGCAGCGGCGGCTAGCGACAGGAGGTGGCTGCTGGGGAGTTGGGCGGAGAAGGACAGGGGACGACGGGGGCTGAGCTTCGTCGGAGGGGAGCACGAGGGGCTGGGTTTCGTCGCGAGGGGCGGTGGATCGGCGGTTGGCGCGGGTGAGAGGAGGAGCGGCGAACGGCGGGTCAGGGGCAGAACGACGGCGAGCTGGAGGCTGTCGGAGGTGGGGGAGCGGCTGTGGCGACGGCGGAGGAGGTCTGGGTGGCGGACTTGGTCGGAGCTCGGCCGACGTTCGAGCGGCGGGGGCTAGGCGGAGCTCGAGAGAGAGAGAGAGAGAGAGAGAGAGAGAAAGAGTGAGTATGAGAGAGAGAGCGCGCTGACTTAAATAGGAAAAAAATTAATAAAAAAATGAAAAAAAATAAAATAAAATAATGAATGAGATGCGCGTGGAGCCGTTTTTTTTGGAAAAAAAGGAGGAGGGAGAGAACGTGGTTGTTGGGTAGCTGTTGGGGGTTTGACGCGGGAAGCAAAAGCTTGGGTTATTTTCAAATGGGTTCAGGTATTTAAACAAAAATAATTAAAATAAATAATTTCGGGTACTTAAAAATTAAACTAATTACATAATAATTATCTACATATAAAAACATACATGTTGAGCTAATACAACAGTTGATACGAAATAGTCAAAATATACACATATTGTACAATTAAACAAAAATAATTAATAATAAAAATTTATTTACTTACATTTAAAATTATATAATTATGGGATAATTATATACATAGTAAAACATACCAGTTGTACTAATACGACCAATAATACGCGATAGTAGAAATAGTACAAGAAATTATACAAATAATACGTAATTAATAATACAACGTATTATACAAAAATATACATAATAATAATAATAATATCATGTATTATTCAAAATGATACGTAATAGTATTAGTAACACAACGGATAAATTCTAAAAATATTTATTGTCCTAGATAAAATTATAAATATTCAAATCACTTAAATAAATATAAAACTTAGACTTTAAATCATAGAAAATTCTAGAAAATCAAGAAAAATATAATAAAAATAATATTTTAAAATACCAAAAATTTATTTAACTAGTATCAAAATTTTACGGTCATTACAATGATTTCACAAGAAAAATATGGGTCTACTTTTTGTAGCAAAAATTTGAAGTCTTTGATTATTTAAAGAGCTTTAAAGCCCTAGTTGAGAAAAAAAATGGTTACTTTATCAAGGTGCTACGAACAGATGGAGGAGGTAAATATACTTCTAATAAATTCAATAAGTATAGTGCAGAAGAAGGAATAAAACGTGATGTCACTTTTTTCCTACACACCTCTACATAACAACGTCGCTGAACGGAAAAATCAGACGATACTTGACATGGCGAGAAGCATGCTAAAGGTCAAAGGTATGCCAAATTATTTTTGGGGTGAAGCTGTGTTATACATTGCATACTTGTTGAACATATCACCAATAAAGTGTGCTGATAAACTTACTCCTGAAGAGGTGTGGACTGGTTATAAGCCAAGTGTAAGACATCTTAAAGTGTTTGGCTCCATTGCTTATACTCATATTACAGCAGAAAAAAAAAGAAACTTAATGATAGAGGTGAGAAGACAGTTTTTATTGGCTACAACTATGGGGGCTACAAACTCTACAATCCTACTACAAAGAAGGTGATTGTAAGCAGAGATGTTATGTTTGCTGAAGAATAAGCTTGGAATTGGGATCTAGAAGAACAAAACAATTCACGATGTACTCTCCTTGATATTCTCAAAGATGATGTCCCTGTTGCAACTAAAAAGGATCACCGACCAATACTCCTGAAGCTCCAAGCCCGCAAGTTCCAGTAGAAGTTGAAAGACCAAGAAGAAATCGCCAACCGTCTGTTCTCTTAAGAGATTATGAAGTAACTCCAGATGATAATATTGATGCAGATGAAGATATAGTGCACTTTGCAATGTTTGCAGATTTTGAGTCAGTTA
The DNA here is from genome assembly GCA_022839385.1 of Asparagus kiusianus. Classification (NCBI taxonomy): domain Eukaryota; kingdom Viridiplantae; phylum Streptophyta; class Magnoliopsida; order Asparagales; family Asparagaceae; genus Asparagus; species Asparagus kiusianus. Next base: position 65,901 of record BQKN01063967.1, read on the forward strand.
TGCTTGAAGAGGCTATTCAAGATCCTAGTGAATAAATGAAACGAAAGAAGAGATAAATGTGATTGAGAAGAATGATACGTGGGAGCTTACTAATATCCCACAAGGACATAAAACAATCGATGTGAAGTGAGTTTTTAAAATAAAGATTAAAGCGAACGGCGAGGTTGAGCGGCACAAAGCAAGAATATTGGTGGCGAAAGGCTATGTGCAAAGGCCTTGTTATAATTACCAAGATGTATTTTTTCCTATTGCTAAAATTAAAACTGTTAGATTAATAATTACCCTCGCTGTACAAAAGCATTGGAATATTTATCAGATGGACGTGAAGTCAGCTTTTCTTAATAAGACATCTGAAGAAGAAGTTTTCGTGAAGCAGCTACCTGGATTTGTGAAGAAAGGATGCGGGCATAAAGTATATAAGTTGAAAAAAGCCTTGTGTGGGCTAAAGTAGGCGTCACGAGCATGGAACAAAAGAATTGATTCTTTCTTTCAAGAAAGTAAATTTTAGAAGTGTCCCTTCGAGCATGCCTTATATGTGAAGATAAACAACTCTCGTGATAAATTCTATTATGGCTTTATGTTGATGACTTGATTTTTATGGGCAATAATATTAGTATGATTGAAGATTTTAAGAAGTCAATGATGCATGAATTTGAGATGACAGATCTTGGCTTGATGTCTTATTTTCTCGGCATTGAAGTAGTTAAAGGAGATGATAAGATTTTTATATGTCAAGGGAGGTATTGTGCAGAGTTATTGAAGAGATTTTAGATGTTTGATAGCAATCCTGTTAGAATTCTTTTGGAGGTTGGTACTAAATTATCTCAAGAAAGTGATGGTGCACAAATTGATCCTACTTATTTCAAGCAAATTGTTAGGAGTTTAAGATATGTCACATGTAAGAGGCTAGATATAGCCTATGGAGTTGGTCTAATTAGCAAATATTTGATGGCTCCTTGCCAATCTCATCTACAAGTTGCAAAGAGAATTATACGGTACCTAAAGGGGACTTATGATCATGATTTATTTTATTCTTCGTCTAATAATTGTGATGTTGTAAGCTATTCTGATAATGATTGGAGTGGAGATCATGATAAACATAAAAGTACTTCTAGCTATATATGTTTTCAATTGTGGCACCATCGCATTTTTATGATCGTCGAAGAAGCGGTCTATTATTGCACTCTCAACCTATGAAGCAGAGTATGTAGCAGCTACGTCGAGTGCTTGTTAAGCAATTTGGTTGTTTAATGTGCTAAGTCAGATTCATATTCAAGTTGAAGGTTCTACAAAGATTTATGTTGACAACAAGTTCGTAATTGATTTGGCGAAGAATCCACTCACTCATGAAAGGAGCAAACATATTCATATTCGTTATTACTTTTTACGTGATAATATTAAGAAGAATGAGATCGTTTTGATTTGTTGCAAGTCTGAAGATCAAGTTGCGGACATCCTCACGAAACCTTTGAAGTTTGAAGCATTTGTCAAGTTGAAGCACATGATGAGAATGAAGACCTTGCAGTATTAGAATTAAGGGGGGATGTTGAAGTTAATCATAATTCTAAAAGGATTTGAGTTAGTTATCTTTAGGAATTATAGTCATGCTAGAATTCTATTATGAAACACTTTGTGAAGCCTTTAAATACATCTTTCTGCCTAAGAGATCAAAAAAAAAAAAAGAAAAAAAAACAGGGGCCGAAAACTATAGCTAGAGTACCAAGAGCTAAAAACAATTTTTTTAATTTGCTTCTCCTACTAAATATCTCCTCATACTTACTATAGTTCTATTTGCTTTGATTTTGATTGTTCCAACATTTATCATAAAAAAATGACAAATAACAAAAGTTGTGATGAGGAATTAACTTTGTATATATTATTATGAGAAGAAGAAACTAATAATAATGGAGGACATAGATTACATGAATCAATGTGTAGGCACTTTTTTGAGGCTGTGAAATTCCCAATAATGATAGTGAAAAAGGAAGTGAAAAATGAGCACCGTGTCGACCACGCCGTTTACTAATTAAGCCAAGCTAAGCTTCGATACTTTGTAATTGTAATAAATGGGG
>BQKN01063967.1:90451-101863 GCA_022839385.1 Asparagus kiusianus
GTTCCTTATCTTTTTCGGCGATTGTTTTGGTTTCTCGAGGCACAACAGGATATGAGTATGAGAACAGCAAAGGGAATATTGAGGCCTCCCTTACCTCAGACCTGTGCGCCTACAAATCGTCTGCTCAATGTTTGGATCACAAATAGGCTTAGTTGCACTTGAGTACCCTATATTCCCCCCTACTTTGCGCTTATATACCTTAAACTTCTCAAATTTTCACTTTTACCGAGGCTATGCAATTGCAAATTTTGAAAAGCTTTACGGTATGTAAGTGCTGTCAAAAACAATTGAGGGTACGAAAGCGCAAAGTAAGGGAAACAGTACGCTAAAGCGCAATTAAGCGCAATGAAGGCTCTTAATTAATCTTCAACGAGACCTCAGTCAAGAATCACTTTTTACGGTGGTTATGCTCAACCAGCATACTATTTTTTTTAAAGATCAACTAAAGATATTTTGCGGTAATAAATTTCAATGTTGGTAATATGATGACTAATGATGAATTATTGATTTGTTCACTCGAAATTACCCTATATCTGTTACTGGTAACTCTTAGGTTCACATGAAGGACATAGGTTGGCCAAATTGTCTCCTTGTTCGTGATGGGATTTCTCTGCGTATCAGCCTTGTTTTCAGGCAAGCGAGTCAACTGAATGAAGGAAATGGTGGCCAGAGGTGCAAGAAGATTATTATCATCGCTCATATATAAAAGAATCACAACTAATTATTGATTCACTACACATATGGCATCTTTAATTGGAAAAAAAAGCCCATATAGAATTCATGCATTTTTTTATTTTTTATTTTTGAAAGAAATGGGAAGAAACCAACTCCGCGTACACTAACATGGATTTAGATTGTCCAAAGCCATAAGTTGCATCCCATTTCTGAAATGCCTTTTTATGTCACACTAAACTCCCAGTACCTTTCAAAATGCCTTTTTATGTCGTCCTTTGGTTCTAATTTATGGGGGGTAATATGCAAAATGCAGAAACTTATTGGGAGTTTTCTACAATGCCAAAAAGTTATTGGGGGTTTAGTGCCAAAAGCTGAAAGTTCTTGGGGCTTCAATGTAATTTAGCCTTAAATAGATACATTTGCATTTATCTTGCTCAACAAAGACATTGGCCTGCAGAGAGCCTCTTAAAGTAATAAAAGCACCCCTTTTTACACAATGCAACAATAAAATGAGACGCATGGTCCCATGTCCTTGCTGATCAAAGAAGAACTTTTCATCAGTTATTTGCTGTATTACTTGGAGATTTGAAGAGAATCTAGCTTCTGAAGTTCAAACTCTAATAAAGGGAGTAGATTAGGCTTGGTCATTTTCATAATTTATTTTGAAGCATTTTGAGAACAATCACAAGTGACCTTGGTGGTCGTAGTATGTGCTTTTGTTCACAGAGCCAATTTAATTCATGATTATATTCATTTCATTTTCTCAAGGAGAAGGGGGGAGAAAAGGCCATGTAATTAGTAGAACATAAACAAGATAATTAACATGAACAACACTGTTTGAGCATCCAAAAGAGGTCCAGGATGATGTTAAAGAACACCGATCATGTGCAATATTCTTTCTTTGATGAGATATTAATGCATTTTATAACAAAAATAAAAAGAAAAATATTTACATGGCAAAATCCAGTCCTGATCATAATCTTAAATAACCAATCATCTGCAATGTTCTTTCTTTGATGGGATATTAATGCAATTCATAACAAAAAAATATTCACATGGTAAAATCTAGTCCTGATCATAATCTTAAATCTAAGTCAATGATGTTATAGGCACTTCAATCCTGAAGAAAGGGAAAAGAGGACACTGAGCAATGTTTTACAGGAAAACTATATAGAATTCCTTAAGCAATTGAACTTCACAATGGTTAGCATGGCAGCAAGGATTTACTACAGTGAGAAAGCTAACCAAAACTATCAAAATGTAAGAATAAGATTTACTACATTGAGAAAACACTCTGTGATTATTAGCAGATTTCTGATTAGAAATAGCATTAAAGTATGTTGAATCCTCAATCACTAGTATGATTTGGTTGCAAACATTATTTCAGCTTGCTAAGAATAAGATTTACTACGTTGAGAAATTTCAGTTAAAGTCACACAAGGTACGCACGGAAAGACCACACCCTTTCATAGAGAAGTTTAAATCTACCATACGTTAAAAAGAACATATATATCAATTTGACAAGCTGTCCCATTCTACATGATAGATTTCATATCTCTATCCTTCTTTCTTCCTTCTCAAATCTGCCATTAGATTCCAGTAGGCATCCAAGAGCCGAAACCATGAGGACCTAGAGCCAAGCCTGACCCTTTACATCAAAAAATACCCACCATTGAAATTCCGAAGGACCTAATTTTTTTTTCTCGATGCAGTGCAATAGAATCATTTGATTCTTCCAAAAAGAAAAAGCCCTTTTATTTTTAATGTTTTACAAAACCGACTTAAATTTTCAGATTAAACCATTAAACCATCGGTAACTTCACGCTATTGTTGATATCTGCCATGGACTTCATGTTATTGTAGATACCCCGCAATGTGCTAACAAATCATATCCAATGTCAGGGTAAACACCATAAATGGTAGATGGCGAATGAGGTAAGTCTCGTTACTGACCAGCAAGTCATCTGGTTTAATGCAATTAAGAACTTTGGCGAAAGTAGTTGTTACTTGGATTTGGCAGCAGTCCAAGACAATTAAAACTGGTTAACAAGTCATCATGGATATATCGTCGATCTTTTGGCATAGCCTTATTGTCTGTGTTTCTCTCAATTTCAAGACATATCTTTCAGCATCACCTCTCAAAGAGAAACTTTTGATGGTTGTGTAAATGCTAACTGTTTCCTCTCTTATAACAGTGAAGAAACGACATGCTTAGCGTCAAAGAAATTACTAATGTATACCATCATACCATTCAAAAAATATGCTTAACTGTTGAACTGATACTTGATACTCACATTTCCTTCACTTCTATCTGTTGTCATCAAATGGTGCCTAGCCCTGAAATTGAAATGACAACAACGCGAATTAGGCTCACTGGTGACGTTAGTTCATTGAGTTAAAAGACTAATCCATGGTCATATGAATTCCTCTAGATCACAAGATGCCAGATCCTTCGATAGCACTGACTAAGTTTGCACTGGTTCCATATTCTAAATCTGAGAAAATTCTTCGGTACTTGTTGAACATGATTTTTTTCATATATGTGCACGGGATCATGTACAAAACCATACATGTAATAACCTTGGGAAATTGCCATAACTTATCTGATTATAATTCATTAGGAATATATTGCATAAAAAACTACAAATTGCGTGTCCTCAAGTGTCAAGTGTGGTTTCCAACATGGGAAAAAAAACCTAAACTTTGAAGTATTGTGGCAAAACAGAGATTACATATGTAAAAATCATATATTTCAGTCTCATTCATGAATATTAACCGAAACCCAAAATTTGCATCTTTAAATTATTTAGCTAATTGAACTACATGTTCCAAAACTAGAGAAAGTACCTCCAAGCAGACCATTTTGATCTACGGAAGTATCAAACATCAGCACCCTGGACCATCAAAAATATAAGAAGGTCACCGATATGAAAGAACAGTAATTTAATCCTCATATTTGAAATTCATTAACATTAAAGAACGACGATAGAAAGTCAACAGTCATACATGGCAACTTATTTGTCAATTTCTGCAAACTCTATTAGGCACTGAGGATACCTAACATGCCATGGCTATCGACAAAATCATGATCTCAGTCATCAGCATGGTAAATTCACAAACGAAAATTGACTTTTAGAGGTTCAACTACTCAAGACAATCAGTAAAACATAAATATTGGAGTAGTTAATAAAATTCAAACCAAACCTTCTAGAGTCAATGATCTTTCTTTGCAAGACTGATCCCTGTTCTGATATTACAATTCTTTTGGATTACAAAGTCAAATATGGTTACAACCTTAGAGAAGATAGAATCTCAGGTAAAATAACTGAGAAGGAATTGTTATTTTTCACCAGACGTTTAACTAAATCATTTTGCGAGAAGCATATGTTGAACAAAGCCCTTCAATACAGACCAACTCTCTTGGCATGAGAGCAACCTAATCCAGAAATGATTCGATAAATCACATCTAGTTAAACAACAATAGAATACCCCACCGAGTAACATTTCGGCAAAATTGCTAATATGGGGGCCTAGGCTCTTTCGAAGAAAGAACTTTCTGATGGCCTCCTGCTATAACTCCTTCAGAAAATCTGCTCAAGGATAGCTCTTAGCACAAAATCAATTGAAATAAATAACTAGAATTTGACACAAGCAATATTCATATCCAATCTGCTTATATCGGGTTTATTTATTCCTATAAATGTAAACACACAATCTCCAATTCATGTAACGTCTGTGTTCAGCCTGCCAAATCTGAAGTCTAATACAATATTTTGTGAAAATAATAACACCAACAATCATATATTTAAAAGAAATACCTTTAAACTAAAATATACACCATGTCAGAATTTACAAGAGAGATGGGGAGCTCACAAAGACAGTTCATAGATTAATCCCATTTGGGTCAATCAAGAGAAAATGCTCCATCCAAGCATGACTTCAGATATAAATGAACAAGATGTAAACATTTACGAGCAACTGATTCTTTGGAGGACTAAAACTGAATACTTGTAACAGACAAGATTTATGATTGTTCCTAAATATTGATGATATATGTAAATGAATTTTGGCATTCCCACCATTCATATAACAGTTAGCTTTGCCTACTCCATTTTATCTTACTATAGCTTCTACCCTCCAATATCTCTGCTGCCGTCCGTACTTTAAATAAAATGGGCTAAGACCCTTTTTCTCAAAGAAAAAAAATAAAAAATCAATTACATGGTCCTGACATTCTAGTATCACACATTTCTCACTAGTATAGGAGATGTAAATAAAGACTGTACACAGTTACAACTAATTTGAAGGATAGCTTTATTGGAGAATTTAAGTGATCCTGCTATAAATAACTAATTTCCCACATGAGAAAGCAGGATGACATCAGTTAAAACCTTTTTTCAGATGAAATAACTGAATTTCAAGTGGTGCATTGACTATGGTACACATTAGAAAGGTGTCAGTTAAAAAGTTTTGCAGTCAAATAACTGAAAAAAAATGGTGGATTGACTAAAGGTGTACGCTTTGGAAAGATGCCACTAGCTCACAAGATTGTCTGTCAAGAAATAGTATAACAAATTTGTAACAGAAACAAAAGTAGTAGAGAGAGTTGCTGCTACGCTTATGACTGTATAACTCTTGCTCTAGAAAATAATCAGCACTGCAGAATTGACTACAAAAATGAATCCTTTACAACTTGTCCTTTTCTTAATTTCTTTATTTTTCTCTTTCCCATTTCCTTAGTTGTGTCCCAATATCAATTGTCATTCTTATAATCACTTTTATCTGTAATCAATCATAACATAAGAGATACAAGGGAAATTTAATGGGGGCAAAGTATGCATGCTAGTTTGCATGAGATACAACTAGTTAAATATTCATCAGTAGCAAGTCCTTGATTTGTGATCTGACACACCATAGCGAGGTGTAAATTGCACATGCATAACAGAAAATGAAGTTAAATGGACACAAATAAACTATAAAACCAAAGCATAATTTGTTATGCCTACAGCAGCGGTATTAACATTGTATCCTCAGATGAATAGATGATAAATCAATTTACATGATATTCAGTGAACCTGTTGCGAAAAAGAAACCAAGACTTGATTTAGGGTGATGGGATTCATTTGATTAATCTCAATCCTTCTCTTAGTAAATTGTCATGAGAACTCTTCAGTCCTGCACAAAAACAAAAAAGAATAAAGAAACAAATATGGCGGATCAGTGGGAAACTTGAAGATTCACCAAAACAGTACCTTCCCGCAGCATGTTTTTACCTTCATAACTCAGTGAACTCAGTCTCTTACATGTAGTTACAGATTTTTTTTTATTAATTTGAGCAAGATGTCACGTATTTGATTCCTCCATAGAGTAACCCACCTTAAAGATATGTAAACACCTTATAATAAAGACTATACTGCTACATAAGATTTTGTGAAATGTACTTACATCCTATTTCTGCTCAATGTAATATTACATTTAATATGAAGAGTGCAAGAGGATAAAAAGTTAACAAACTTTCAATAAGATATTGGGTCGCATATCAATTTTGAGGATTATTCTCAATATCCTCGTGCACATGACCTCCAGATTTATGTGTAAGGCTTACTGCAATTAGTCTACACATTTTACAACCAATGACGGGAGGCAAACGTTAGAAGTAAAATTAAGAGCTTTAAAAAAAAGGCAGTTCAAAGACTCACAGAACTATTCCCAATTTCATGTCTATGAATTTGAACTTCCGCAATCAGTTATGCATAAAAAACCAATTATAATACCAAATATTGTTCTCATTTCATAGGTAAAATATATCATGAGAATGAAAAGAAAGAAACAAATGACAGTCTCACACACAAATGTCAAAATCCAATCACTCATGAATGCATTCCGTTAGCAATCAAAACAACTTTACCAAGAGTATAATCAAACATCCTCCCGATCTTACATACACCTTACTCATTCTTCCAAGCGTGCAAAATCAACGAAAAGCCAAGATCCCTCAATTGGGTTTCACCGAAGACCCGCGAGGATGACCAAGGCAGCTTGTCAGCTGCAATGCGAGTATGGAACATAAAAACTGCGCTCCCAACCGGCGCATCAAAGAGCCAACTATGCACATCCCAAAACACTTCAACTGGAATCCCATCCACAAGAATTGTCTGATTCCCCCGAAACTTCCATAATAACCTCTTCACTTGCATCACCCTCTTTCGATCGATCCGGATCTCAAGGCAAGGATCCTTCAATCCAATAGTATCACATTCAATCACAACATCATGAATCCTCCCATTGTTACAGAACTGAGCCTTTGTACAATACAGCTTCTTGCCAAACAAGTGCTCCCTCTTGGCTATAAACACAGCATTAGAAGGAGGAAGGCTTGTACCTGTTTTTCGATAGGCTTCCTTGTTCATGTCTCCGAGAAGCAGAACCATTTCAAGATCAAAGAGAATTGCGACATAGAAACCCTCTAATGGTTCGGGTCCGGGTCCAAACTTAGCAGCGGAGAGATCCCAGAAAACCTCAGCCTTCATCTTATCAGAATCCAAGCATTTGGAACCCTTTTTCTTTGAGAACAACCACGGTTTTATTTCCAATTTGCCGAGGGACTGGTTTGTGGAATCGTCTATTGAGATGCTGAGGCCTTGCCCCACCAAGTTCTTGGTCCATGTTATGGTGATTATGCAAGAACGAGACCCGAGTTGGGTCTGATAGATGCAAGTCACTTGATTCTGAGCATTTTTAGATGAAGAGGAAGAAGAAGATGAGGAGGAGGCATCAGCGATTTGAACTCCACTTTCACCGAAACAAGCAAAGTCCCTCATTGTAATGATGAAGGAGGTTCAGTTTTTGGTTTGGTTTTCTGCATCGGAAAGAAACATGGGATTATTAAGATACTAACAATGAAGCAAAATCAAATCTTCCTTCAACAGAGAGCAGAAATAGTAAAAAACCAAACAAGAAAGAAAGAGATTTGTGCTCTCACTGAATCAGGAAGGACTTTTGGGCTTCAATTCAACAGAAATATGCAAGCTCATCTCATCAGAAACGAAAACAATTTCATGGGCATTTTAACTAAAGAAAAAGAAAACTCAAGATATATTTATAATGGGTTTCTCAGAAATCAGTCAAATTTTCTTCAAATAGATAAGCAACAGGAATCCAATGAAAAGGTGAAGGACTGGAGATCGCATCATAGGCTGAAGAACTATACAAACTTTGTGTCAAGGCAAAGGGGAAAAAACTCTTAAAAGAACAGTAAAAGCTCTAAAAACCAACAAATTTGCATAGCCAGGTTATACCGTGTTACAACTCGATAAAAATTATAACTTTTTGCAGGAATTCAATCAATAATCCATCAAAAACCCTTAACGGGTTCAAAAGAAAATCATCTTGAATGGCAATTTTCTATGGCAAATCCAATAAAAAGAATCATACAGATTCAAACTGGTCAAGTAATAAAAGAGAGATAACCATCCATACCTCATTCCATCAAGAAATCCAAAGATCCCATCTTCCCCAGAATGCTGCACATCATTTGGAAACTTGCTGTAAAAAGGTTGAGGCAAAATTCCGTGCTTAGTTCTGTGTTACCGAAAGAAACCCAAGGGAGAGGAAGAAGAAACAAAAGCGTTCCTGAAGGCTCAGAGACAAGATTATGGAATGTGGGCAACAGGGCAGAATAAATGGAAAGAGATAAAAACAGAAAAAAGAAATAAAAAGAAAACAAAAGGGAAAAAGGAAGAGAGAGAGAGAGAGAGAGAGAGAGAGAGAGAGAGAGAGAGAGAGAGAGAGAGAGAGCAGACAAACTGGCAGCTTGGTTTACTGGCAGAGGAGAGGCTGCGGCCAGATCATTACTTAGTGGTCTGGATTCCACGGTAACGGAAAACAGAGTGAAATTGAAACAGAGCAGCCGTTTTCTTCATTGTTTTCTGATAAATTTTCCGTTTTTTTTCTCGATGTACGTAGGAAGATTTTGATTTTACTGACCGGCCCATATGCAGTTTAGTCCGGAGCGAACAAATGAGGCCATTTTGGGAACACAGATTCTTTAGATACGAAAGGCTGTGGTCGGTTCTCAAAGGGGGCACCGAGAGAGAGAGAAAAGGAACCTATAGGGCTGAGCGAGGAATGGTTAAAAAGTGCGATTTGTCTTTAGTTTAAGGGAGAACAGTTGATTAAGCACTGCGTTAGTGTTGCGTGACCTTGTTTGAATGAATTTATGCCTTGAAAATGTTCGTGGGGGTAATGATAACTGTAAACTCAGGCTGTCAAGCAAGCGAAACGGTCCGTTGGGGCCCATGAGGCATGGACTATACGGTTAAAGTAGTTTGGATGTCTAACAACATGTTTGGCACTTTTGGAGTATAATAATCTACTTAGTTTATAATTTATAAATAGATTATTAATACGTGGATTATGAGTCAAATTGTTTGGTAAATTTAGCGGATTATAATCTGTTTTAATAGTAGAGTGTTTGGCAAATGGGTGATGTATAACTCCATCGTTATTGTTAAAATGACCAAAAAGTATTTAATGAGTTCTAGGGAGAAAAATAGAGCTTGGAATTTTGTAAAATGTGTCAATATATTGGACTTTTACTTGGTCAAACATTATGACTTATAAAGCCCTCAGGAAATAGGTTTGAGTATCCCAGCTTATTTTTGGATGGCTAATAAAATCCCAAAATAAGTCATTTACCAAACATGTAAGTCACTTTGACCACCTGACAAACATGCTCTAGCGTTCTTTAGTTCAAAAATAAGTCACAAATCTTTATTTTAATGGCTAATAAATTGGAGATGAGCTCGTGAAGCAGTTGGCTGAGAAAGTGTGTTTGACTTACGAACGAAGAACATGTCATATTTCCCAATCTACATCATGATCGAACATTTAATATATGAAAGTAGTCTATCTCAACGGGATGGAGCCAAGGTGTGTTCTTCATTTGTAAGTCAAACACCCTTTCGGGGCTCCCATTTAGACATCCACCTGTTCAGATGCTCATAAAACTTCATCCACTAATTGGTTTATGATAAATAAAGGTTTATAATTTAATTTTGAATTAAAAAACTTCTGTCATCAAAACTTCTTTGTAATCACATAAATCATGTCTCATGGTCATGGATTAGGGGCAGAGGCATATAGGGACGGAGGCAGAAATTTTATCTTTGGGGGCCAAGAGTCCATGGGGCATAAATTTTGTGTTATTTCTTTCAAAAAAAAAAAAGCTGAATAATTGTCATTCCATAATGTTTCTTTTTCTCTCCCTCTCTTTTTCTTTTCTCTCGCTGGTCGCAAAAACCTGAATAGTTATTATAAGGGCTCAAATGATTAGGTCAGATTTTCACCCCCAGGTTAGTCACATGATGCCTTATAAACAAGCCTAAATAACAAGTAAATATGCTATAGTTTCACTTACTTTGTACTTATATATCCTCGGTTGTTTTTTTATAGCATTATGTATCTAGAGTTGTTTAAATTTGAATTGGAGTAAGATTAATAGTACATGTAAACAATTTAAGATATATAAATATTTTGAAAAATAATTGAAGGTATAAAAGCGCGAAGGGAGTAAAACTATAAGGTGTTTAAGTGCAACTTAGTCTACAAATAATTACGTTTTATTCCTATTAAATGAGATCGTGAGGTCCCATGCCTTTTGATACTAGCCTTTTAGACTAGCTATTCTCTGAGATCATGTTGATAAAAAATTTAAAACTAATAAAGGTTCAACGGGTAAGACTAGTAGCCAAAAACTTGTTAGGAAATACGAACTGTTTAGATATTAATAAACACGAATTAAATCTTGAACAGTTGATAATTAAATCAGATAATATCAGATAACTCAGAAATAATAATTGAATCAAATGAAAACAAATAAAAGTTAGAAATACGGCCTGATGGTCAAGGCGTGCAAGCACTGTCCCAAGAAACTAATTGCCCCCTCTCGTACAGGGCTACGCGGCAAAAGCTCCCGGAGATACAACGACCCTCGGTCAGGCAACCTCATTCTCGTCGGCACGAGCTTCAAGAAGGCTTTGCGAATTCTTCTCCACTTTCAGGGAACCAGCGTAAACAGAAAACTATTTGAAAAGAGAAGGAAAGAAGAGATCTGTTTGATTGTTTTTCACTGTGTAAAACTATTCGGGTTTTGGTCATTTTATAGGGTTAAACAGCCGTTATACATAAACCCCGTAATTAACACGGTTTTAATCACGTTAATAAAACTTAGCCGTTTTCAAAACATTTCCGTTACGTAATAAATTCACAAAATATTTATCACGTTTTTAATCACACTAATAAATCTTTACCGTTACAAAGTTTAATTCTCTTAACGTTACAAAACGTTTATCACATGTTAATTATCCAAAAATAAATATTACATTTTAATTAATCAAAAATAAAAATGTAGCAGATTAAAGGCCCCTCAATCTGGAGCTGCATTCGTGTCCGCAGGTCGTGTGGTCGTGTGCGCGCGCCACCCGACCCGAACCCGAGCCCAGCCCGGCCGGCGCGCATGTGTGTGGTGTGGAGCATAACCTTTGTTTTCTTCTAGGTATAGGAGAGAAAGGGAAGGCTTATAAAGACCCTTTCTTCCTATTCCATTTCCTATGTGGGACTAAACTTTCTCTCTTTTCCTCTACAAAGTCAAGTTTTAAGTTATCTTTATTATTATAACTCCAACAAAACTTATAAACTATGCATGATAGTTTAGTTCAATGAGAAATTTTCTTTCCC
>BQKN01063967.1:101963-122217 GCA_022839385.1 Asparagus kiusianus
GGGGGGGGGGTGTTAGAGCAAAGCTCCCCTAAAAAGACATTATTGCTCCACGTCGTGGGTTCAGTAGACTGTTTCATTAGCTTGACAACCATGTTTGGTCCGTCTCATTCTACATAGACAGTTTTCATATATTATACATCTAATTTTAATTTATGATTGACCCATTCTTCATTTGAAAGTCGGTAATCCTTTCCGGATCATTATTTGGGCTTTCTGCAGATCGGTTCGCTCTATGAACTCATCTATAACATCATACTCTATGTGATTTGTAATCTTGTTTTTACTATAGTAAGTGGGTTAGCATGTAACCTAATCACTTGAAGCAACAACAAAATTAGTGAACCGTTTCTAAAATATTCAAAGTTCAACAATTCTCCACATCGGCAAAGTTTTTTCAAAACTGAGCCGACACCAACACCAAACAAATGTCTCACTTGTTACATCCAGTATAAAGTGAAACAAAATCACAACAACGGACTCAATCCACAACAAGTCGAGACCCAAACGAGAATGTGGCCACTTTCCAAACATCGCTATCTACTCACCAAATTGGCTGCATCACAAATGACTGCCTACGTATCCTCTTGCCCAAGGAATCAAGCATTCACGTAGTTCACCCAAACGGCCTCCAAAGGCCCTCAATCAAATAGAAAAGTTTGCAACACTTCAACAATATCACCAACGAATTTGCAACTGATAGCGCTCCCAATGACCCCAAACTGAAACAAATCAAACACATTCACCTGAGGTGAACCAGTGGCCGTATCCAAAACATATCTACCAGCTGCATTCGAATCCAAAACCAACTCATCATCTGCATTCAAATCTAAATGATCTCCAAACTGTGTCACCTCAGGTAGAATCTCAAACGATGCAGTATGATCTGGAGTATGTGGAGTAATCTCCACCCAATGTGAAGTAGCATCACCCTCCACCCGCTGTGATATTCCAATGATCTGATTAATACTCTCTACCTGCCGAGAGTCAAATGTGATATACCTGCTCAGAATAAAATCAGAAGCTACTAACTGATAATCAAACGAACCTCTGAATCCCAAACGTGCAATCGGATCAAATCTCACATCCTAGATGTGACCAAATGCTAGGCAACTAAATATCCGACGTAACCCAAAATCTAAAGCAACTCCACCAGATCCAAAAATCTCCACATGCAGCAGTCGGTAACCTATGATCAAGATGACCCAAATATATCGAAGTTCCAAAATCAAAACCAATGCTCGACAACCAACACCGATCCCCCTCCAGTAAGGAACGACTCATCAAAACTGTCATATCATCTCATCGCCCTAATATCTTCACATCAATAAAGTGTCTCAAACTGCCATGAGCTCAGTACAAATGCAAAAAAGAACCCCTACCAAAGCTAGAACGATGGATTACCTTTCTGTCAATATAGTTTTTTCAATTATTATTGACTTCTAGGACTTCACACCAAGGGGACCTGGTTGCAACCCACCAATGTCTAGAACAATCTCCAACTGCGGAAATCAAATATCGATTACCTCCCAATGATGCCTCCTTGGAAGGTCCCCAAATGCCTGACTGAACACCACGTAAAAGACACCTCGATCGATGGATAGAAGTGCCAAACTCCACCTCGATCTTCTTAATCATACCAATGTGCTCAAAGGGCTTCAATCTGCAGGTCAAAGCACTCCTCAACAAACCATACAGGGCATAACCAATCAAATAACCCAGCCTCAATAAATGTCACAGTCTAGCCAAATCCAAAGAAGTCGTCAGCTCTCTATCAAACACCGTGCTCATCAAATAATACAAATTATTCCTCCTGACGCCCTTATCACAATCATGGATCCCAATGTGATCTTCAAACGTGAATCGACTAAGGTCACCCTATAGCCTATTGCTATCAAAACTCCAAGTAAAATGATGTTCTTCTTTAACAACCAACTCCCGAATCACTCCGCCACTCATCCTAATCCGAACGGTACCGATACCACCATAGGACATTCATGATCATTACCCATAAGCACGACCTCCCTTCTTTTCAACTCTTGAAAGCTGGAGAACCAATCCCTCCTAGGGTAAATATGGTAAGAAGCACCCGAATCTAACATCCACTCTGTAGAGTCGGTAACACAAATTGACGGTAGTGCAGATAACGAGTAGCCCGAAGAATCCGAATCTAAATTATTACTACTGGCCTTGACAACATTCACCTCTGAAGCTTGAATATCTTTTCTCTTATTCTTTCCGGCTCGATCAACCAACTTTGGGCATTCGGCTTTCCAATGTTCATCCTCTTTACAAATGGCACACTGATTCCTACGAACTCCAAGATGTGCCCCTCTAGACTACGACCTCCTACCTCGGTTTGGACTCTTTGCTTTTGTGACCAATGCCCCCGCTACTGGCTCAACTGAAGTCTCCTTATCCTTCTTTCGAAGCTGATAATTCACGAGTGTAACAGTGATCTCACTATAAGAAAGAGATGCCTTTCCATTAATAAGAGTAAGAAAGAATGTCTCATATTCCTCGTCAGGCAAGGAACTCAACAACAACAATGCATTGTCCTCATCTTCAATCATCACATCTACATTCGTCAAATCCGCAAGAAGCTTCGTGTAGTGGTTCATGTGATCACCAATGGAGGTCCTATTCTTCAATTGGAAGCGATAAAGCCTCCTCTTCAAATGCAAGTGGTTTTCTACACTCTTGGTCAAATACTTGCCCTCTAGGATCTTCCAAATTTTCTTAGCCGAAATCTCATTGATCATATCATATTTTAAATCTTGAGTCAAACAAGATCTAATCACACCACATGTCATTCTATTCATCTTTTTCCAAACCTTCTCCTCAATACCGTCCGATTTCCCGTCCAACTCCAAATTATCTTCCAAATTTTGCGCATTGAGCGTATTCAAGACTTCACATCTCCAAAGATCAAAATTATTTGTGCCATTAAACTTCTTCACATTTATCTTCATAGAGTGGATATTCAAACTTTGGACGATCTTCACGCCGGAAGTACCCTCCACAACTCCTTCTTTCCCGACCATTTTTCTTAAAGCACCAAAACAAATATGGAACAAATGAAGAATAAATGCAAAACTAAAAAAGATAGAGTCTTTACCAAAAAGATCTCACATTTATCACCAAACGAAGCCCTAAGCGAGCCTCCAAAACGATCTACTCCTCCAAATAGCATAAGCGTAGCCCGAGCTCTGATACCACTTGTTAAGCACTGCGGAAGCCAAACAACTAAATCAACGTGCTATGAGAAATCAAATCAAACGAACGTCGAAAGAAGGCCAAACGAATCAAATCAATACCACAAACACAAACAACCAATTTTAACGTGGTTCGGCAAGTTGCCTACGTCCACAGGACAAGAAGGGGATAATGTTTTTTACTAATAGAGAAGAAGAGTACAAACTAAAATTACAAATCACTCAAACTCATCAATTAATCTCACCAATAAATCTTTAATTCTATCCAAACAAAACCCTAACTAATAGCTCAGGAAATATATCTTTTTTGTGCTCCAAATATCCTCAATTTTCTTCTCAATTCTCTCTTCCAATCGTTCTATATATATAGAAATCCTAAAACCAAAAACATACTAGGAATTCTAAAACCAAAATCAAAACAAATTAGGAATCTTAATAACTTGTTACCAAAACAGATTAGGAATCTGCAATCCAACAGGTTGCAGCCGAGCTCCAAAATTTGGAGCTCTGTTGGATTGTAACCGCGCTGCATTTTGGTCCAATCAGACTGCATTTTGGAAAAATACAGCCCGATTGGAGTAGCTCTAAAAAAAAAGAGGATAATTGTTAGGTAAATTTTGACAAGCAATTTCGGAGGATCATATTTTTTAACTTGTTACAAAAAATCCTTATTATAATATATACTTTCAGAAGGCTCAGGGAGTGATCACGTCTTGAATTATTTCGTCATTTCAAATGAGGTTGGGACCCGAAGGAACTATTCTTTAGGCTCAAGTTGCACGTCGGCGACTTTTTATTTTCTATTTGCGTATTAGCTATTTAATTCTCGACGTCTAGTTTCAAAATGTTGTAATTGTTTCTCCATTCCATATCGGATTTGATTTTATGTTTAGATGTATAGATATTATCGTTAATTTTTTAAGGTCTTCACTAATTAGATTTCTTGGATTTTCTGCCAAACATGTCTATTTTGTTACGCTTCCGCTACATCAGAGTATAAAAAGACCAATTGCACCAATTAATACAGATGGATTGTTCTCATAGAACATTTAATTGAATATTTGGTTAAGACTGATATTTTAGCACCAGATTGGGACCACAATCTTTATGACCTTAGGGCATGTTTGGTTGGCACTTTTTTGAGAGTTTTTGGCGTTGTAATATCAACTCCTCTGTTTGATGGGTTATTAAAATGGTTACAATATTGTAGCAAAGTTGGTAGGCCCCCAGTTCTGGGGGTATTGTAGCAAGTATAAGTTTCAAAGAAAATAAACAAACAGGCCAACCTTGATTCTTGCAACAAACTGAAAGAGATCTACTCCTCTATACAAATAGGAGAACCCAAGATTTACTATTCATGTTACAGTAAATACTATAATAGAATTAAGTGTAGCAAACATGAAACATGACAGTGGGGTTTTTTGAAAAATATTACTGTAGCACACGAGGATACTGCAGCAGAGGCTGGATACCATATGAACCCAAAAAATTCAAAAGAAATATTATAGCAGTTAAAACCAGGATTATTATCACAGGGAAAAAACATGTCGTGCTTTGTATGGTGTTCACAATAGTGATTCTAAAGAAAGAAACAACCCCAGTTGGTCATTTTTGTATTAACTTTTGTACAATTACTCTTTGCCCGCATGGATCGCTCGCCCTCTCGTACGTGTAACTAACCAGAGTACTTTCAATCCAATTCACACACACACACACTTCCCCCTCTCTCTCTCTCGTTTGACCAGCGCTAATAAATGCGGTACGCTAGAAGCAATTGATGATCACGACCATCATGGCATATTGGCATGGTAACCGTAATGGAAGGAAACGAAACGGTTTCTTGGATCTGGTCCCGTGATAAATGCACCCACGAGGCTGCATTCAATTCACAAAGATGGGAGATCCCAATTCCCCTCCCTCTGTGCCCACAATAATTATTCTAAACAAATAAATACATAACAATGTACAGAATATTAACTCATCCGCATCCCATCAATTCTGACCCTCTCCAATCTCTTTTAATCATCACTATCAATTTCAACGTAAAAGGATAAGTAATATTGTTGAATAATATAGTCAAGGCTATATTGTTTTTCTTTATTTTAGTTTCGCATCAGCTCAGAGAACTAGAGTTTCTCTCTTGTTAGGGCATCTCTAACAGCTTCTCCAAAATAGAGAAGCAAAAGTTATATTCTCCAACTAATTTTTACATCAACTCCAACAACTTCCCCATTTTGAAGAATCTATTTTTTCCTCCAAAAATTTGGAGAATGCTGCAGATTTGGGGAAGCTTCCCCATTTTTTCTTCTCCATCCCTATTTTGGGGAATGAGATGAGGAATCTGTTGGACCAAAAACCTAACTAAATTCTCTAAAAGTGAGAAATGAGGAAGCTATTGGAGATGCTCTTACCGCTTAAGATTTCCATAATTAGACTACTTATTTTCCAAATACCCTAGTAGATTTGGTGAATATTGATGTCATTTATCAATATCCAATATTTCTAAAAGCTAAATCGCAATCTAAAATAATTATATTCTAATCCCTCTAGGATTTGCGTTATATGCTTGAGCATTAATTATGAACGCACTACGTTACGTTTATTGTTAATTGTTTGCTTGCAATATATTATATTTATCGATTAATTTTATTGGCACCAAGGCTTAATTATATGTAGTTAGAAATTAAAATTGAAATATCAGAGGGTTTAATTGGAGCGTTTTCTATTTCTAACTAGTTTTTTTTAGAATTTTTTTATTTTTTATCATAAATAAAACTATAGTGATATTTGCAAAACCACTGCCTTAAGTATATATGGAAATCTTTTGTGGAGATGTATTAATTATCCTCTTAATTAAAATTTATGGTGAGAAATTAAAGACTTAAATTCTCCAATTACCATCTAATTAGAGAAGATCCAAATCCACATCCAATGTAATTCAATAATTCAAAACGCCTGCATATTGCAAAACTGATTTTTTTAAAAAAATTATTTGTTGATATATATTAATTATTTTCCGTGCAATCCTTGTCATAACACTCAAGATGAGGATTTTGGTGTTGGTGGTTATACAAAAAACCTTGAGTTAGATATTGGGTGGGAGAGATTTGGTCGTTGGGTTGGAGTTAAGCTACTTTGAACTAGGATATGATAATTGTTTTTCCTCTGAACAGCTGTTAAAGGTGTTAATTATGCTTCTTTTTCTTTGCTAGGACCAAGGGGTTTAGAGTTCTCATCATTAATAATTAAGTTTAACCTTGTTTTAATCAATAAAGTTTGGAATGATCTGTAAGACTTTGTACAATATGATGTATCCTTTTGATGTATTTACGTAGGTCGTGGCTGTCACATGCTCATGTCTATGGTTGGTTGGTTTAGAGAGTGATGGGCTGCTTTGTGGTCAGATGATATGAGGCCAAAATATAATTTATAATTAATGGTGAGTTAGCAATTAATAGTGAAGGGTGTGAGCTTAATTAATTACTAATTGTGTGGAATCCCAACCTAATAATGATCGATAGCCTTCTTCATTGGGTTTCGTACTAAGAGAGGATATTGTTGAGAAGATGGCGGATGAGATGGTATCAAAATTTGCTAAAGATGACATGGGCTCATTTTCTAAAGTGAAAATTGATATACGCTGCCTTAACTAAAAGAATACGTATTGTTTACCTTGACTATTAATTTAAGGAGAATCTATATTAAAGTGCCAGGTTGGTCCATTTTCTTAAAAAAAAAAAAATATGAAGTTGTTTTCTTCTCGTGACAATTTACAACAAAGATTATATATTATATATATATTTATTTAAATAATAAAACACTACACAACAAGAACCAAATGTGAGGTCTCTATTTGCAAGTAATTTATTCCCTTGAAGAAGGTCACATGCACTCTTTCTTGTGACAATTTCTGACAAAGCCAAATGCATTCTCTAATATTCCAGGGTACTCATCCTTGGTTGGGGATGGATACTTTTTTGTAACAACCAATTTTGTTTAATTTAGCTGGCTGGATTACTATGTTGGTAATCCATCCTTTTTCTCAAAACAAAAAAAAAACACGGAAAAACAAAAAGCACGAGAAGCGAAAAGAGAAAAAACCATTAGCGTGATATAAATTTGCTAGATGGATATTTCGGGTAAAATCAAAATTTGCTAGATCGACACTAGAAATTAAGAAGGGTTGCTTGGATTACTGATCATTGTATTTACTTTATAATTGGATGTTCATATATATGTTTTAAATGATTGGATGACGGATCATGTAATTAAATATTAATTAAATTATTAATCACTTCTAATCTTGTCTGCCAATTAACATAGGAGATTTTTGTTACGTGACATAAAAGGGTCTTGCTCATTTGACATAACAGATTTATTTCTCTGTGTAATATTTTGAGCTCTTGCAGAAATAAAAAATTATGATATATCGGTCAACTTGCACTAGATAAATATACGGTATTTGTCATTTATTCTTGAAAATACTAACTCATGAGATATTTAGTAGACTTTATTGTTTAAAAATAAAAGAAAAATATACGACTTAAATTGCCAAAAAGTGGTATAAGTGACCAACAATCTAACCGGTATCTAATTACACGATCAGCTATTCAATTAATTAAAATATAGGTACGAATGAAATGAAAACAGCGATCACATTAACACCAAGAAAGAACCAATAAACCATTCACGTCTCTCTCGTACATGTGAATCCCATTTCCCATGAAATAAAGTAAGACATAAAATCTAGGACAGATTTTCAAAAACAACCCGTTTAGAAACTTAATCTCAAAAATGACTTATTTAGAAATTATTTACCAAATTCGACTCAGTTTATTTATCAAATTCAACCCAGTTTCAGCCAGTTGGCTAAATCTGGGTCGAATTTGGTGAAAAAAACTACAAAACTTCAAGGGACTTCAAGTCCCGTGAAGTTTAAACCTCCCTTAAACTTGATTATCCGGTGCTTAAATTTCACAGGACTTGAAGCCCCGTGAAGTTTTGTAATTCTTTTCACTAAATTCGACCCAGTTTCAGCGAGTTGGCTGAAATTGTGTCGAATTTGGTAAATATTTTTCAAATAGATCGTTTTTTGAGAATAAGTTTCGGAATTGGGCTAAATTAAAAATTTGTCCTAAAATCTAAAAGAGGAGTATATTTGGTCGACCGATAAAGTCCGTCGCTCACAAGTCACGAGTTCAAAGGCTCATGGCAAACATAGGAGCACATTTTGTGGTACAGAATGAGAATATGTTTTGTTTCCTTGTGAAATATGATGCCTAATCTTAAGCTGTAAAGGGAAAGGGCCAAAAAATAATAATAATAAAAGGAAAAAAAAATCAAAACTATTAGGGTTTCAAAAGGCAGATGAAGAGGATTATATTCCTTTCTTCTCCCTTTTCCCCTGACATACAAAGGGCCGGGTAACATCAATCACGTTGATGTTGGATTTTCACCGGGTGAAAAGTTAAACCTTCACTTGCTCACACGTTACCAGTGCTCGGCAAACTACGGTTCAAACCGAATAAATCCGTCGAACCATCCGAGTTTTGGACGGTTCGGTTCGATTTCTGTAACGAAGACAATATATATTGATTAATCTTTTTTAAGTTGGTCTGCAGCCGAACCGAAGTAATGCCTCTTTGGCCTTTTCATTGACCAGTTATTATGATAGGATTCTGAATGGTGGATTGATCGGTTCTAGTCGGGTCCAGTCTTAGGCCCGGCCCCTTACTTTATTTGTCTTGAGTTTTTTTTTTATTATGTAGCATTTACAACAGCGCAGCTTCATTTATTCATGATTCATAATATTATATTAAATAAAATTAAAATTTGAAAAAAGGGAAATAATTAGGTACTGCAAAATAATAACTTATTAATAACATATAAATAACGAGAATGTAATTTATAATTGGGCCAGTTGGTTGCACTGGGGGCCCTAGTCAAGGACAGCAAAGTTGGGAAGTCAGCTCAGTAGAGCCCAACATGGCTTGTTAACGTCCAGATCCGAGTGGGCTGATTGGGCTGGGCTATGACTTGAACCATAACACAGAGCTCAAAATCCGGCTATGATATTGTTCCAGCCTCGTATTGCAATCCAACTGTTCGGTGATGAGCAAGTAGCTGCACTCTTGTTCAACAGTAAAGTGAGTGGATTGGGCCACAAAAAGCCCTAGGTTACAGTTAGACAACAGTAAATAAGAGTTTATTTCCTATCAGAACACTCTAAAGGGCTGACATGTACCTAGGGGTGCTAAACCGTATCCGTATCTGAGAAAATATCCGTAATTGTATCCGTTAGAATACAAATATGGTTACTCAAATCTATAACTGATAAGGTATGGTTACTAATATTGTTTTGTGGTGAAATATCCGTCTCCGTATCCGAAATATCCGAAAATATATTAGTCACACTCTTACGATAGTTTCGATTCTTTAAATCGGATTTGTGGTTAAGTTTGATGATCAAGACATCTAATCTTAGCTTTTTAGTTATAATGAACATACTAACGACCTCTTTTGGGGCTGGGTTCAATTTTAGTTATAAGAGGACCTAAGTTCAATTTTGGGGCTGAGGGATGAAATTTTTGGGGATTTTTGGGGGTGAGTGAATTTTTGAATGGATGACTGAGATCCATTTGAGGGTTAGTAAACGAACGGCTCAGATCACGCATCCTTAGAGCTACCTAATGAGGCACCTTAGATCCATATTACCCATATATATATATATATATATAGAGAGAGAGAGAGAGAGAGAGAGAGAGAGAGAGAAGTGTTTCTAAGGGTGACGCATTAGATAATTATCTAAGGACCCGGCCTAAAATCACATCATTGAACTACATTGTGGATGATCCGCTCCGTTGAACTTGATCTACATATTCTACAATAAAGTCCGACGCATCAATCTCTTTACTTGCATATCTCACCATGAAATCATGATTATTTATACCATTATTAGGTTCACCCGTTTATTAATGGATTGAATGCTCAAAGTATGCTGCTGTTGCTGTAACCTCATATTAATTAATCCATCCACCCGAAAAAAAATAAAAAATAAAAAAATAAAATAAAATGGAAAAATAAAAGGAGGGGGAAAAAGAAAAACTGAAGAGACATTTGTGGATTCAGTTGCAGAAAGCAACCCCACATTTATTTCAAAATTATTCTTTACTACCTCCGAAGACCACAATATACTAGAAAGCAAACAGCAACATACACACCAACAACAGCAGCAGGCGCCAATAAACACATTCAAAAGGATTGGATCTTCTCAGATCGAAATGCTATTGGGAATCCCTTTAGCAGTGAGCCCAGCTTCGCTACTCGGAACCAGCAAACTGTACGGCATATCGACCGGCCCTCTGCGGTTCACATACCTCGGATCTTCATTCATCTTCACAATCTCCCCCTCAATCTCACTCAATTTCTCCCCAAACCTCTTAAACGCTTCCAATGCCTTCTGATCCTCGGTCCACTCGACCGAGTCCCTTTGCCCGAGATAAATCTCATCCGAAGCATGCGTGGACAATATCTCAATCAGCGCAATCTCAATTATGCTCTGCAACTCCCTCGTGATGGTCTCTAGAAACACCTTGTCTGGGTTTGTCTTCAGCCGTTCATAGTCGACTGAACCAGGTTCGGGCATGAACTTGCGACTGAGAGTTGGTCGATTCGGGAGGTAGCCGGCGAAAGGGTATTGGCCGAAGTTGACAGCGGCATGAAGGGCGGAGGAGACCCAGATGATTGTGGTGCAAGATTGGATTAGATCAGTTTGGGTTTGCATTTTGGGCCACCAAGGGGCGTTTTTATGATCGCCGTGGCCAACCTGTTGGATTTCAGCCCACCAGGACTGGAGCTCGACGTCAGATTGGACGGTTGAGTCGGCAGGGTAGTAAATAGAGATGTAGTCGGTGACCCATGTCTCGATTGCTGACCAGATTTTGAGGCCATCGACAGCGTAGGGGTAGTCGGAGATCAATAGGCGGAGGTTGTTCGGTTGTGTTGAGTCCTCAACGACTATGCCTCTGTAGGGGGGAAAAAAAAGAGAAATATCTGTTAGAATATAAAATTCTCTCTCTTAACCATTGGCAGTGGGAAGGAAAGCTCCAAACTGCTTCCCGCCTTGTAAGAATGGCTAAGAGCAGAGTCCGCATACAAGTGGGCTGTTCTTATAGAATTTTTGTTACCCTTAATTGACATTAGAGGGTTGTTACAATTATCTGTTTCCCTCTGAAACTGCAGCTGTAAAATGCCTCTTTTTCTTGCAAAATGAGTTGCAACGAAATTGACACGTGGGAAATAGAGTTATTTGCAATTTACCCTTCTCAAATTGGCAGTCCAAGGATAATAATTGTTAACAAATAAATGGGGAGAAGACAAATGTTATTGAAACTATAAATGAAGGAGATTATCTGTAGTTTATCCTTAAAATCCCATATTAAAATGAACGGTTTTTCTAGGCACTCTATAAGAGAGGAGAGAGAGAGAAATGAATTATACACAAAAATTAATGCAAATCAGGGGGGTCCATGAGCTATTCATTTCTCTCTATCTCTCGCCTCTCTTATAAAGTGCCCATGGGCACTCTATAGAAAAACCGTAAAACGAAACTATTTGAAGCTTAATAAATGTACATGTTTTTCTCTTGAATTTAGTGGAAGCATGCCAAAATAGTTGGCTTAGTAATTATAAAACAGTAACTACAATAAGAATTACTATACCTTTTGAGGAGATCAGCAGGGAGGGCTTGCTCCACGAAATTCCAACTCTTGTAAATCACCGACGAGATCTCCATAGAGTAATTCACCGGAAAGAAAGTCTTCTCAATGATGCCATCGGCACTAATGAGGCTCTTGCGCGCCAAAGCGTTGATGTTCATTGTGTCACGGTAATGCGGCACAAGGAGCTTGTTGATCGGATGCATTGCACTGAGATGACGATTTGTTGCGATAACAAATGGCTCGATCGATGCATGAGTGAGAAGCCTGCATTTTGATATCACAACATGAATTACACATATCAAAGTGCCCTAAATTAAAGGCGTGCAAACGGATCTGATATGAGTTCGAGATGATACTTATCATATCCGTATCAACTTACTAATCAATAAATACAGTTAGTCAGATAGTAACAAGAACATGGTTAATTGAGGAAAACTCATAATCCATCCATCAAAATTTAATACAGATACCGAACGGATTAAAGGAAACAAATATGAATGTAAAGCGGCCGTGAGGAGAACTTGTAAGATTGAAAACTACATAGGTTATGCAATACAAGTGCCATTTGAATAAAAAATTCTAAAATCAGTCGCTATTTTCTACATATCTAAAAACCATTTATTAGATCTCAGGGTCGCCAAAAGAAAACGAAATAACTTCATTACCTAAAAAAGTCAAAACAAGTTCAACCACCTAATTGATACCTATATTTGGATTTTTGGATAATATCTAAATATTTTACTTATGTTAGCGGAAGTTGTTCTGAAGGTTGAGGCTTATAATTTATACTTTAACATGCCTCCATATATTAAGCGTCCTTTTCATGGGTCGAACCTGACTCAAACAGCATTGTCTAATTATCTTTTAAATTCACTTTTAATTCATGGTCTGTAGGCTTTAAATCTTGATTTTTTTGCTTCTGATATCATGTTCAAGGTCCCTTTCACTACATCAAAACTTCAAAGTTGTGGTGAAGAGCTTTGTTACAGGGACTCAAAATATGGGACCAATAGGGGGGACAAGTGAGGTGTCCCCCTCCTATTGGATAATAAATTTGCCATCATTAATGATGGTCAACTCATTATCCAATAGGAGGGGGACACCTCACTTGTTCCCCCTATTGGTCCCATATTTTGGGTCATTGAGGAATTTTTCATATTCAAATCTACAAGATACAAATGCAAATAAATATATCATAGGGCATCTATTTCTTTTTATACCCATACTTAAACTTCATTTATTGCATCAAATTTCTTAAGTTATGATCAGAATTGAGTAATATCTTTTTATATTTAGCAGAATGATTTACTGTACCAGTGGCTGATGAGCTGATGAACACCAGAGTCATTAACAACAACATAGGCTTTGGCCAACCGCCAAATCGAAGCCTCAACACCAGCTTGAGAAGGTGTGAATACTTTGCTCACAGCACCACATTTTTTACCGTCAGGGTGTGGCAAGCTGAGCTCAATGGCCAATGGCTTCAAAGCGCCATCATCTTTCAAGAAGAGCAGAGTTCTTGTGGCATATATCCTGTTGTTGGTGTTGGAATTTATCCGGTTCACATATGGCATTATGGCATCATGATGGTCCAATATGAAGAGCTTACTGAAGCTCAACGCCTGAAAAGACCAATTGGTAACAAAATTATGATTGTTATTGTTTTATCAATCTGTGTTTAGAAATTTTGGGATGTTTGGTTGTATGCTGTTGGAAGCACATATTGCCAATTGCAGCACAAATCAAGAACATTTATTTGATTGATGTTTTTGCAGTTATAATTACAATTATGCTTTAGAGTGCGAAACATGTAGTCACAGTGATACTCAAAATGAGCATAGTTACAAGTATATATAGTAGAATGTGTCCAATAATATCTAAACAGTTATTAATTAGTGTTTGTTGTAAATACTATGAAAACAATATCCAAACCGTTATAACTATTTTTTTCAGTAATTTTGATTATATAGTTGGAAAAGTTATCATGTTTCGCGGGAGACACATAACCAAACATATTTTAATGCATTTTCAAAGAATGACCCTTACTTGCTCAACTGTGAGCCCTTCAAGGTTATGCTCAATGTGTGCAGCTGTTATTGAGCTGTTCTGGTTGCCATACTCTGTAGGATCTAGCTTGCTACTTGGAGGAAATTCCTGCACACAACAAAGAAGATTATAGGTCTTTTGTGTTTATGATCTTCATTAGCTCTGCACAGAGCATAGAACTGCAGAGAAGCAATTAGATTACCTGGAGTCTACTAATGATGACAGGGTTTACTCCAGCCAGCATTTCACGCGCGAACTCCTCATCCGTGTCCCAAGCAAGAGGATCAGCTACAACATAGAAATCAACATGAAAAATGTCATTAGAAAAGCATTTTTAATTAGAGCTCAATCAGGCAAATCGCTCTGTTAACTCAGTGGATCAATTAGAGTCGGTGGAAGTCACCAACAACACTAGAACATGATACGCTAGATCATCATATTCAATCGTTCTTCCCCAGTTTATATACTTTATACCACCCATCTAAGCTAGCCGATTGGATGTGCAACAACTAATTTTGAAACTAATCTCAAAATTAGTTATATGAGTTTTGTAGATTTCATTTATGCAGGGTCCCTTTAATGTTTTGCTAATTCTGAGTTGAACTAGGACCATTTTTAGCCTTCCGGCAATAAACCAAAATATGCGAAGGTTGATAATATTGAGCTAGTTATGCACATCAAACTAAATGATGCGTACGTTATGAATTTGAATGACCTGGTCCTACCATCTTGATCACCATATTTTTAAAGACCTATCTATGCATATATGTGCTGTGTATTATACGAAGAAGAAGGATAAAAGTGATAAAGAATAGAACCTTGAATGACATGAGGCTTAGAGAACTTGATCAATCTTTTTCCACCCTGATCAGGACCGACTACACTTTTAAGAAGCTCCGACTTAATGCCTTCTCTGACCTCATCAACAAGAGGGACATCAGGCACCGGCAGACCACCTTCAAACATTCTCAATATGTCTTCAAAAGAGTCGAACTCATTAGGCGTCCCATTGATTATGGCATTGAGCAACGGAATCAAGGACTTCACTAATGCCTTTATGAGGTTATCACGAAAATCACTCTGCTTGAGGTGACCAAATCTCTCATCTCGAGGTACATAGAAATCTTCATTCCCCAATCTACTTTCACTATTGGGATCTGGACATATATAAGATAGATGACATATACCTATTGTCGCAAAAAAAAAATGCAAATAGAAGAAGATAGGGTAAATTGCAAATAACCTTCCACATCTATACTTCCAGTTGCATGAAACCCCCTCAAATCATTTACTAGCACTTAGCCCCGCCCCGCGCCCCCCAAATTTTTGAAGAAGAGGAGTTTTACTTGCCATTTATCTATCAAAAAATGGCATTTCAGTGGTGCTAAGTGCTAGTAAATGAATTGAAGTGTGTTTATGCAACTGAAGGCATAAATGAGGGGGTTATGCCCGATTCACCCAATGATAAGTACGTAATTAGTATTACCAGAATTAGCGGGAGGACGTCCAGTGCGTCCCCTACGAGGGTAAGGGTACTCTTCAGAGCCACCAAGAACGGGGCGAGCAAGGGATGCTTTTTTGTCTGGATTTCCAAGATCGTTATAACATGCATAGTTGTAGATACGATCCCACTCCTCCATTTGACGGTTAACATCGTCGCCTCTGAGATGTAGGAGCTCCTCTTGCCTGTATGGTTTCAAAGGTTCTGGTGTATTTTCTGGAAGATATGTCTGAAATGAATTCGTACTTATATCAGTACAAATTTTAGGAGATGACGCAAACAAATGAATTGCTGGACAGTTTCTACTTCCCAGATTTAATTCATATCACCTTATCAGTCTTTTACCATGGTAATAAGTTGATGATGGATAATAAATTCTTTTCATCGTGGTCTGATAGTAGAGAGAACACTTCCTCAATCATAGCAAGTGCATGTGGTACTTTGACGAAATTACTTCTCTTAAAAATTTGATGAAGTCACTATTAGCTTAACATCAATGCTAGGAATCAATATGACATTCCTGGGAATGAGGTTAGGTGGAAAAATATCTTGTGCTTTCAATACCAATAACCTCTTCCTGTTCCATGTTGACAGTATACTTCTTGTGCTATTAGTTTTTAGAGAGATAAAATTGGGCATTATCCAACATTTGATTAATTTCATGTGCATTGTGTTTAGGGTTGCTGGCTTGTAAAGTTGTAAACTGAAAGTTCTACCCTCATTTACTTTTACATGATTTATTTTTAAACCCACTTAGTTCGGAATTAGTACTTAGACCCAAATACTCAAAACTCATTTATTTTCAAACTCAAGTTGTTGTATTCCGCGTTTTATACATGATATTTAGGGGTTTTTTCCCTCACAAAACCACTTTTAAAGTAGGGTGAAAATACAAAAAAACACCTTTAAAGTTCAACTTATACAGAAACCACCTTTAAAACAGTTTCCAGTTGCAATCAACCACCTTGACCTATTTTTTAATGAAATTCCAATTGAAATCTCCAAATACCCTTAAAAATACAAATACCAGGCACATGACATAACCAAAGTTGACATATTTTTCGGTGTATTTCTCAAGGCCATTTTGAGGATTTCAATCAAAATTTTACCAGAAAATAGGTCCAGGTCATTGATTGCAACAAAAACTCCTATTTAAAGATGGTTTCTATATTAGTTGAACTTTAAAGATGATTTTTTTTCACCTTATTTTAAAGGCGTTTTTTGTTAAAAAAACCTATGTATTTAAGTAAAAGAATGGTTATTTGCGCTTAGTTACCCGAAAATTTACTCCATCTTAATTTTAATAACCCCAAAGTGTTTTTGACCAACAAATATCACAAAGTCCAATACTTTGATATCCCAAACTTTAACAATAATTTAACTATGATAACCCAAAATTTAACAAATTAAAAAAAAAAGTTTGGAGTATCAAAATTAAATTTTGTTAAACTCTGGGTCTTTTTTTTTTGGTGGTGGGCTAATAGCTTAAAGATGAGGTAAATTTGGCGCATTTAAGTGCAAATAACCCAATTTCTGTCTCCTTCTCCGACCTAATAAATCACCAAACCTAAAATTGCCAATCTAATCCTACACCAGGATCATCAAATCCCTAATTTCCATAGATCACAACGAATGATTAAACTTTAATCTTCAGAAATTTGAAATTCCATAAAACAACAATTTTGAGCCTAGTTCAGAGAAAGGGAAAACGAGATGTTAGGACATCGAACACATTTACCAACTGAGCAACGGCCTTTGGGGAGAGATGATGATGCCTGCCGATTGGAGATCGAAGGCGTAGCGACGGCTTAAAGAAAATTAGGGAACGGGGTAATTTGGACTTTTTTGGAGTTCACCTTTGGTAATGTCACCCACTTTTTCACTTCTGAACTCGAGTATGTTTTCCAAAAAAAATTTCATACCTAGGGTCAGTAAGAGGCTAACACTCCTTGCTTTTTTGCCACCGCACCCATCGTAACTAGCGGTGCAACGGTCGGTTCGGTTCGGTTTTTATCAAAATTTGAACAATCGAATCGAACCGTCTATAATTCAAAATCGGACTGAACTGTTGCAAGTCGGTTCGGTACGGTTCGTTCGGTTTGTTCGGTTCTAACTTCATCAAACTTCTTATCAAACAACAATGTTAAAAAAAAGATATCAACAAAGTAGGAGATTATGAAGCATTAAACACTGATATAATGATATTGTTTTTAACCCATAATGATTCAGAAAATGAGTTTAGGGTTTGAGTCTTTGACTCTTTGGGGACGGGTCGGGTAGGGTTTAAGATCAGAATGAGTAGTATTGCACTATAATCGGTCGGTTTAGGTCGGTTCAGGTTAAAAAAATTTCAAACCGACTCGAACCGCCCTACTCATAAAACCGATTTTTTGGGTCGGTTCGGTCGGTTTGGACCGAGCCATGCTCAGGCCTAATCGTAATAAACCAAGCAGAGTTGTTTGTTGTAAATACTGTAGCACCTAACATCTACGGTAGTACAACACAAAAAATGGTAATCAAACAGTGACACAGCGCGGAAGTTGTAGCCTCGGAATCCACCAAGGACAATCTTCGAATCTACGAAGAGCTTCGAATTCACGAAGTAAATATTGAAGAAAAACGAAATTTTATTAATCAAAAGTTATGCCTCTATGGCTTACAAGACTCTTCTTAAATAGAAAAAAGAAACAAGACTTCTACAATGACTCAAACTCTACCAAAAATAGTAAAAGAATTCCTAAAATATTAAAACTCCTAAAAAGACTCCTTATTAGTAGGAAAGTCCACATGTCAAATCTGATATTAAATCGGATTTGTTTCCTAAACAAAACAGACTCCTAAAATATTACTAAAAATAGTAAAAACGGACAAAAATACAAATATCTCTCAAACCGTAAGGAATTTGGTGAAACGGAGAACGCAAACCGAACCCCATTTGGGTTTTATTTGGATGGCTCCGTCTCGTCGAGATAGTCGATTTTCATATATAATTCGTCCAATTCCGACGTACGGTTTGAAAGTTACGGGCGTTTCTTCGAAACTAGTTATTTTCTTCGACCAGGCCCGCATTTGGGCTTGCGACTGTCCCACTTTGATATAAACGTGTTTGCTGGGTGTTCTACATCAAACAGGTCCTTAAAATTTCACTCACTTTTCACTCTTACTACTTCTGGAAAAAAAATCTTGTTTATTTATCTTAAGAAGCTACTCTTAACCCATTACGGGTGACTAGGATAGTTAAGAGATTCCAATGTAACTTCCATGATCTTGAGTTTGATTTCGGACTAGGTTATAAAAAAAACTGTTTCTGGTACTTTGTTGAATACTAACTTGGCACTTATGTGACTTCCGTGTTCCTTAAATTTCTTTTCGCTCTATTAGGCACTAGGAAAACACTAGAGGCACACCTTGTGCCATACCTTGGGGCACACCTCCCTCTCTCAGCTACAGTGCAGGGGGCCCACTTAAGATTTTTTTTAAAATCTCAAGTGACCCCCCTGCACTGTAGCTGAGAGAGGGAGGTGTACCCCAAGGTATGGCACAATGTGTGCCTCTAGTGCCACCCTAGACACTAAGGTAGCTGAAGTCTGATTCAAGTTAGGAATAAAGTCAATTTCGTATCACATGGATATTCTTAATTTCTAAATGAAATCCCAAAAGTTCGTTTTTCTCTTTCTAACAATATTCATAAGTGTCATCCAAACAACTGAAGTGAACAGAATGGAAGAAATACTAGTTTGGTTACTTCTAAACTTTCGTACAACAAATAAAAAAATTTATCTTGTAGTTCATTTATTTCCTACTTCATAAAATTGGAAGTTACGTATTTGATATGCTTTTTTTACTTATGATAATTTTGTCAACCAAACTGGCCCTTAAGCACATTATACCCCATTTGTCACGCCCCGGGCCCACCTGTTGGCGCGTGTAAACCGTGAGACCTACCAAGAGTAACTTGATGTTTTCTAAATTTCACTGTCAAAATGCTAGCACTAATTGTTCTTGGGCTTTCTATTTAAACCAATAATATTTCTTCACACTAGTCCATGTGAGACTAAAGTGTGGGTGTCACAATCACCCCACCTTATAAAGACGACGTCCTCGTCGTCACGACAAGACAATTGGCACATCATAGTATCACTGTCAGGCGATGTGGACTCTAGATGTGACTCCTACCGCATCCACATGGTGTAGCACTTAGCCTTGTATAACACTTAGCTCCACATTTTCGGCTGGCAACTGCTTTGGTATCATTTGTCATGCCTCGGGCCCACGGGCCCGTTGGTGCGAACAAGTCGTGTAATGACCGTAAAATTTTGATATTAGTTAAAATAAAATTTTGATATTTTAAATATTATTGTATTTTTCTCGATTTTCTAGAATTTTCTATGATTTAAAAATCTGATTTTATATTTATTTTAGGGAAAATTGCTTTAAGGCCCCAAATTTATATTTTCAATATGCTCTAGCCCCCCCAACTTTTTTTAATGTTCTTTAGCCCCTCCTTTTTGAAAAAAAATATGACCAAGCCCCTCTATCATGATTCCAGCTCATTTCAGCACTTGATTAGACATGCCAGCTCATGATTAGACATATCAGCTGATTTAAATCCCGAATTTACCCTCCTCTTTCTTATGTCAGTGGATGTTAACTCTTTACTGTAAAATGTTAACTCTTTTCCGTAACATGTTAACTCTTTTCGATAACATGTTAACTCTTTTCTGTAACATGTTAACTCTTTTCTGTAACATGTTAACTTTTTTCTGTAAAATGTT
>BQKN01063967.1:157217-170962 GCA_022839385.1 Asparagus kiusianus
ATTAATAATGGCCAACTCATTATCCAATAGGAGGGGGACACATCACTTGTCCCCCCTATTGGTCCCATATTTTGGGTCCCTGTAGCAAAGCTTTTTTTAGAAATAATTTTTGATATAGGATTACCAAACAATTATTTTAGCACTTTATAAAAGTAAATTATATGAAAATCCATTTCTTCAAGTTGAAGTATTTGGTCAAAAAACGCCCGCAATATTATATTAATTCTAAGTCCCTTGTGAGTATTTTGTTACAATTTAGTTTTGACTGGTCTAATTTATTCATGACCGGGTCAACTCAACGATACAGCACGTGTAACTTGCATAAATGTCTCCCTTGAAAATGTCATTTATCCGGCCAACTTTAAGATTTAAAAGTTCAAATATAAATCATATCTAATATTCTACTATTGAACCATTTTTCTATGCAACTTTATAGAAAATTTGTATGTACTTTTCAACTCGGTGTAAGTGGACCCTCGTTG
This sequence comes from Asparagus kiusianus, assembly GCA_022839385.1. Classification (NCBI taxonomy): domain Eukaryota; kingdom Viridiplantae; phylum Streptophyta; class Magnoliopsida; order Asparagales; family Asparagaceae; genus Asparagus; species Asparagus kiusianus. The sequence continues at coordinate 157,700 of BQKN01063967.1, forward strand.
ACGGATGAGAGAGAGAGAAACAAATAGTAAGTGAATCCTCCTAATCTATACTAGTTTCTCGGTTTATCTCTCATCGCTCTATCTCTCTCATCTCCTAATGATTGTTCATGAGCATCCGTTTAAAAAAATTCAAAAAAGAAAAAAAAATCGCATTCATCTGATTGTAATTGTGAAAGAATCAACAAAAGGATTTAACAAGCAAACACGTTATAGTTTAAATATGTAGCATTCGGTTTTATTCGGATTTTAAAAAATCTAGCATCTTAATATTGTTAATTAGAAATGAACAATAGTCGTGTAGTACATAATTTTTATTAATTCCAGCCTATCTCAAGTTAAGATTCTTTCTATGTGATCTACATTCAGAAAGTCATGCCTCCATAGCTTTCCTGATATACATGAATAAAACATCCACATCATTAATCAAACACAACCAACCCTAGCTTCAATATTTATATCATCTATATCTTAAATTGATTTTTTATTTGTTACATCGAACATATCCATCGTTAGGTGATCTTGTACGCCAACCACCACATTTTAATTAATCAACCAATTACATGATTTTTATTTAATTCCAACCGTTCCCAATTTAAGATTAATAATATTCTTTCTATGTGATCTACATTTAGAAAGTCATGTCTCCATACCTCTCCTGATATACATAAATAAACCATCCACATTATTAATCAAACACGACCAACCCCCGCTTCAATGTTTATATCATCTATATCTTAAATTGGTTATATATTTGTTACATCGAACATATCCATCGTTAGGTGATCTTGTACGCCAACTACCACATATTAATTGATCAATCAATTACATGAAGATTAATTCCTATGGAGAGTGCTAGGAGTCTTGGCACATGATAGACGAAGTCACTTTTTCATTGCACTCCTTTCACAATACTATCATAAAATTTTCTTCTCTGATAAGAAAAAGAAAAAGAATGGAAACAGTCATTCTTTCTTTTTTTTTAGAAAAAAAAAAATTAAGTTGCATTATCCTAGACTTAATGAATGTTTATCTCCCCGGTTTCGGTCATTCATAGTCCCCTTGTTTCTTTTAAAAATATTAGGAGCGTAATGTAACTTATTGACTTGAGAATTGAGATCAGACCGCATGGGTCTAGTCAATTTGGGTTGGAATTGGAAAAAAAAAACTAGCTCTGTCCATTCATTTACTGATCAACTCTCTGTCTTGACTTGGAATGGGTCCAATCTATTATGTTTAGTTATTTCCTTTTGGGCTGACACGCATATATCTAATTATTAACAACTGTAGCTGACAATATACGATTCTATTATTATGAACAACTAATACTCAATATAAAGATCCGTGTTGTTCATCTTGATTTGCACATCACATCGATGTATGTGCATAAATATATGTATAGTTTAAAATTTTCTATATCATTATATCGTCTATAAGCAAAATAAATGGCTCTTAAACCATTTGTAAACTTAACATATATCGAACAGGATTAGCTTATACTTTCCAAGCATGTATGCATATAGATTTAGCTATTTTCAAGTAAGATGAAGCGTGTCAATCATGAATTTGAAAATACTGATAAATTTTAGGTTGCACGCACATGTATGTATATGTGTATGTTTCCGTAAATTTAAATAGACTTTTTAATGATTATTCTATGCTATTAACTCTAGGTTTCCGTAAATTAATTAGATTATTAATTAACCTTCACGAAGTTTTGTACTTACATCATTACTGAAGAAGATCCGATCATAAGTATACTTGTTGACATTATAAACCCAAGAGTTGCAGACGAAATGGATTCGACCTTTTCCTGGGAAATTCTCAATGGTAATGCTCTTGAGAAAGAACTCATCAAGATGATGATTCTTCACAACAACAGCCCCTGGAACCCCCTCGGTCTCATGGTGCTTGAAGGTCAACCCGAACTCGGTCTCGCCGGCAATCAGCGTTGGCAATGTCAATATGCTATGATCTAGGTAGGCTGGCTCCCCTACGATCCCTCTATTCTCATTATCTGCACAGAAACAAAAACAAAAAAAAGTTTTAAGATTATAATTTTATATTTCACATAGCACTATGGTTCAACTTTTTTAAATCGAAAACTGGACTCATATACAATATTTTTTAAAATTATTTTAAATTTAAGGCCAGTGAAACCTGGATCGGTGTATATTACTTTGATACCATGTTACACTATATATGCTGATACATTGAGATTCTTATGAGAGTTGAGAATTATACTTTACATACTAACTTGTATAAGTTGAGGAAAGTTAGTGTAACAATTAAAGACAAAAATTAATTGAGAATTGACTATGAATCTTACTCCAGTCACCAACGGTCGAACTGACAAGCTGGAATGAGACAACTTGCCCTAGAAAATCCTGCAAACCATCGAGGATCGTTGCTCGAAAATCGTTGAGATCAAGGACGTTCTTCTTCATCAAAATCACCTTTGCCTTCAACTCTGCATCTTTGCCCGCATCTGTGATACACCCACATATGCTACTAAGAGCTTCCTTCATCATCATCATCTCTCTCTCTCTCTCTCTCTCTCTTAAATGAGAAGAAAGAAGAAAGAGGTATAAAGAGTTAATGGTAATCTCTCTCTCTCTCTCTTAAATGAGAAGAAAGAAGAAAGAGGTATAAAGAGTTAATGGTAAGAATTAATCATGAAGAAGAGAAGTATTTATATTGAAGTTTGTGAATAAAATATTATAACCATTGGATTCACGATGACGACCAACTACTGCACCTGACTAAGTCGTGCTTACTATACAATATTGTGACAGCGAATGAAACCGTACGTACTTTGCAAAACAGTCGAGGTAATCTACGTCATATCATACTATTTCCTATATAAGCTTAAACTATTAGTATAAGTAGGGGAAATATATGATCGGTTCGGTTGGTTTTTATAAATTTTGACAAAATCGAACCGAGCCCATCTATATTTGAAAACAACCCAACAGACCAAGAGTTCGTTCCGTTAGTTATATCCGGCCTATTTTGTTCGGACTTGAACTAGTTTAAGTTATTAAAAAAAAGTCTATTTTAACACAAAAGAGCAATGTAAATTAATTGAACGAATAAATAATATGAGGAAAAAAGAGAGAAATTTATGGATTAATGAAAAGAAAGAGTATATTTTAGATAAATTGAGAAAGTTAGATTTGTTTGGGCTAAAGTTTTCTCAAACCGAACTGATCACAACTTACTGGTCCACATCTAAAAAAAACTAACAAAGTCCATCATAAAACACGCAAGCATATTATTCTTGTTTTACATGTTATTTGAATTGAGGAAGAATATTTTCATGTATATAATCGGGTCCCCGTAAACCTGTCCGGGGGCCGCCTTCGAGTCAAGTATTGGCCCTCTGGCCCATGTATATAATACTCACGATATCACGATAACATGAAAGCGTTGTGCCCGTTTATATACATGCTATATTTTCCGTCCAATTCCCCTTTATAACCCCATGTTTGTCATATTAATTAAATAACTGTACATGAAATATTGTGCACTAGCCACGGAGTTACCGTGGAACGACTTCTGTAAAACTATGAAAATAACCGTGACCCACAACACGTCCGATCAAAGAGTGCATCGTCTAGTCAATGCTATAATAGTAATAGTCAATGAAACCTCATATCGGGATATCAATATATCAAGGGAATTCAGGACTCCTCACATCGGGATATCGATGTCGAGTGAGTATAGCCATGCTTTGAAGCACGCTTATAAATCATACTTTTAACAGGAGTCGTCTTCATGTATAGTCTCTCCTATTAGATAACAACTAAGTGATAAAACAACAAGCTTCCACACAGTCATTCATGTCACACAATCCCACACAGGTAATCATAATATAAATTACAGCTAATCATATTACAGTATCGAACAAGTTAAATACTATGTGTATAAATAAGAGTGTCAAAATGTCGCTATCATTGTAATATGTGGCAAACACAGGTAACATTCGCATATAATAATATCATGAAATAATATATATTATTATAATAAATTAATTAATCCTTTTAATTCTAAACTAATCTTTTCAAATCATTAATTTATTAATTCAAAATAATCCTTTACAAAATAAAATCCTTAAATTATTTCTCATAATAATTATTCAAAAATATTCTTTTTCTAAATCAATTCTTTTAAAATTGTTTCTCATTATATTAATAACTAGTCTTAAAATCATAAACTTATTTATTTAAAATAAATCTTTTTACAAACTAATTTCTTTTAAATTATTTATTATTTTAATAACTTAAAATAATTTCTTTTCAAGATAACTCCTTTTTCAAAATAATTTATTTATTCCTCGTTAATCATTTAAAAATAATTTCTATTTTCAAATTAAATTCTTTAAAAAAATATTTATTATTATTATTATTCTAAAATGATTCTGTTTCTCAAAATAAATTCTTTTAAAAAAATATTATAAACTCACCTAAAATGATTTCGTTATCAAAATAATCTCTTTTAATTTATTATAATTATTCTGTATATTATTTGTCACATAACTATGATTTAAATCAACATTGATCTCCAAAGAACCCACATAAATAATTATATTATAACTAATCCATACATATAGTTAAAAATTATTAAAATAACAAGGAGAGGCGGGATCTTGCCTCGGGGTTGTGTCGAATGATTCGACGTCGACGTGCGGGGCTACGAGTAAGGCGACGGCGACAAGTGGCTGCGTGGAGGTTGATGACGGTCTAGAGGCTATCAAACGAGTCATCAGCGAGCGGAGGAGGAGGCGTTGGGTGTGGGCAGCGGCGTGGAGCTCGACTGCGGGGAAGGAGGCGATGGAGGTTGGTGGCTGTGGTAGTCGAATATGGGGGCGGGTGAGCACAGCGAAGGTGGCTGGTCGGAGCCTGGGCTCTTGCGGCAGCCAAGGGGTAGTGGGGTTGATGAAGAAGAAGAGGGTGAGGACGACTGGGGGTGCTAGCGGGTTCAGCGGTGATGGGAAACGGAGGAGAGGGCGGTGAAGTGGACGAGGAGATGAGCGATGGGCCTGAGGCGAGTGGGGGCTGGCTTGGTGGCGAAGCTCTGGCGACGGCCTGGTTGTCGGCGACGAGTAGGGAAGGGCGGATCTGAGAGGGTTGTGAGGAGTGTAGGCATCGAAAATTGCCTATAGGTCTCCACAAACAGCTCAAAGCTAAGAAAAGACGATGAACGTCACTATCCAAGTCACAGAAGCTTGATTAATGTCGACGAACGCTTGAAGTGAATCGGCGAACTATGTGAAGCAACGGAGTTTCAGAATAACGAGGATACGAATTGATCGGGAGCCCCGCGTCGCTTACAAAAGGCACAACGCCCCTCATGTCCTAGTTGACTCCACAATGATCCAATCATCGGAGCTTGTAGATCTCCTTGTCGGCTTTCCAACGCACTTTGAATCACTCAAATCCGAGTTCGGACGAAGAAGTTACGGCGAAAACGAACAAGTACACATAATAAAGCGTCTCAGCATGAGTTGAGACACCCCGAGGTGTCTCGGCCCAACCGAGACACCCCAAGGTGTCTCGGCCAAGGCCGAGACACCCAAGGGTGTCTCGGCCCAAGTTGAGACACCCAAGGGTGTCACCAGCCCTAGAAAAGTCAGATTTTAGTTTTTGTGCGGTTTGAACCGCCCGGATCTCCTGGAAGCCTATAAATACAGCCCATGGAGCCTCATTTTTTCAGAGCTGGAATTCTCGTGCCTCAGCGAAGCCCTACTGAACTGAAGACTTAAAGTGCACAGATTTCAGAGAGGAGGAGGAGTTAGATCTGCAGCCCGGTTCGTCCCTTAGGATTATCCCGTTGCGGTAATCTTAAGAAGAGTGATTATCTCGCTTCGCCGAGATAAGAGCTACTGTTTCTCGATCCCTTCGTGGATAGACGAAACTCTGTCCAAATATTGATCGTTCGGTGGTCCACGGACTAACGCGTCCCCGTCACAGGCCAAGATCCCACACAAGCAGCGGGCGATAAACACTCGTTGCGTTTGTTTGAAGAGAATTGTAATTTTCTTTGTTTTCATTGTGTAAAAGTCTTATAAAAAGACTGATTTTTGTATTCGTTGTAAACGTCTGAAGTTTGTAATGAATCCCGCAATGAAGCAATCAATTTTCTCCGCAAACAAGCTGGCGACCACAGTGGGAGCCAACAGCTTTACTGCCGAAGCTGTCATGCCGCAGCCGACGATCAAGATCCCGGTGCTCGAAGAGGTCGAATACAAATTCGACCAGCAGAAATTTGAAGAGTACATCTCCTCCTCCTCCTCCAGATCTGCTCCTCCTCATAAGCGCAGGAAGATCTCATCCTCCCAGAAGATCCGTCGGTCTCCAGATCTGAAGACCAAAGAAGTCGATCTCCACGTCGTCGCTGCCATAGTTACACCTTGCAACGATCCGCCGGCATCCAATGAGACCAGATCTGCAGATCTGAACTCCTTCGTAATCAAGGAGCTGACTACTGAAGGCGCGCCAACTCTATCGAAGAGAGCACGTCAAAGGAAACGCCAACGTCTCGCGCGCCAATTCGCCAAGGCTTTGGATCAGGTGGATGGACTCCATTACCAAGCAGATCTGGAGTTTAGAAAGCGCCAAGTGGCTAATCTGTTGCCACGACCAGCATCGGAATCCTCCTCTCGACCTCTAATTAACGAATGGGTTCATCAAACGAACCCGCTCTACTCTCGAGGAGCGAATCCAGAAGCGCCGCGCCTTGTTTGCGCATGCCCGGACCCTTGTGCGAAAACCACAGGAAATGCAAAAGGAAGAGGCAGTTAAGAGATCGCCAAGATCTAAGCAAGTTTGGATGCCAAAGGCCAAATCAGCGCCTAAGGCAAAAGCAGGCGACGTTGCTCTCCGGCCTTCGTCAACTCCAGATCCTGCTCCCGCACCTCCGGTGAAGCTCTATGACAACGTGGATTTCCCCAAGTTTAGGACTCCTTTGAAGGATCGCCTCGGTTCTCGACCCAAAGATCGAGGCAAAGCGCCTGTTAAGGAACGCCTGGGACCATTGAAGGAACCTCGAGCAAACATCCAGACTGGGGGTCATACGCGACCTCCTAACAAATTAATTTCTATAACGGCCCGCTTGGGGTGCGTACAGAAAACCAGGAGCCCGTTAAGATTTCACCCTCACAAAGGTGTGATTCCAAGCGTGTGACTCCTGCAAATGCCAACAAGACAATGTTTACTCAGAGGAAAATGCGTCAGACAGACGAACGCGTTATACCTGAGAATTCATGTAAACAGCCGATAGGTTGCTCTAACTGCAACGTCGATGTGTTGTACTATCGGGCTGGGGGTACGAATAAATCTCGAAAGAGAAGTACCTGGGAAGCGGACTCTCACTGTCCGTGTAACAAAATTATCAGGGCAGTATTATCAGCGTGTAGCTGCCCCAAGACCGCTCCACGGAGGGTTTCGATATTCGAGAGTATCTCCGCAGAAGCATTGAAACCCAAATCAAGGCGTTTTAGCAAGAGGCCATCAGCCAATCGAGATGACGAACTCCCAGCATTCATCATCAATATGGTCGATAAGGGGAAGTCTCCGATTACTTCTAACCCCGATTTTTCCCCAGGAAAGAGAGTCAATTCGGGGATAGCCCAACTAATGTCTCGGCTTCAATTAGAAGCCGTCGGGACTGAACAATCCGTAGTCATCGCCAACGTGACTGATAAGAGGAAATCTACCCGACCTTCTGATTCGGACCCCCTCATATCACATCCTTTAACTCGGCTACGTACAAGGACTACTAGACGTAGAGATTATTTGAGGATGACCAGAGGACTATCCTCGGACGATGAAGCGTCAGACGCTTGCTAGGCAGTCGCTTCAGAAGCCACCGTATCCAGTCCCGGACAATCTCGCGAGGTGTTTATGATCAACACCGAGGAAGTAGCCAAAATGGTTGAGGATGCTTTAGCTAAGCAGAAAGAAGCATTCAAGATCGAAGTGGAAATGGCTATGCAGGAGATGAGACAAATGCACGACCAACAAATCCGAGCTTTATCGAATCAGCTAGGTGAGTCCATCCGTCGCAGCACTGCTAACCAAGCAGGTAGCGATTCAGATGTGGATGAACACAACGCTGGGGGTGGTCCCACTAAAAATAACAACGTTGGGGGGTGGACTCACCAATGATGATAACGCTGGGGGTGGACGCATTATTCCTCTCGAAAATTGTCCAAAACAGGATATAGATGAGGACGAAAAGATGAAGGACCTCGAGAGCAAAATTAACGCTTTAATGTCTGCTCAAGTGGTAAAGAAGACCGGCATTCCGTATCCTTACCCGAAAGAGTGGGATTCGATCCCGTATCCGGCGAAGTTCAACCTGATCAACTTCACGCCGTTCAACGGGAAGGGCTCGCCCACTCAGCATCTAATCTACTTTAAGTCCCACTTGGGCACGATTTCTGACAACGAGCCCTTGATGGTGCGGTCATTCGTTGGCACCCTTCGCAGGCCTGCCTTCGATTGGTACCGCCGTCTCAAACCCGGAAGCATCACTAGCTGGAAGGACCTGGAGAGCATATTCCTTGGTCATTTCTTCGATGATGATGCTGAAGTGTCAATCAGGACACTCTTCAACGAGAAACAGAAAGACGGAGGGTCGGTGGATACCTTCATCAAACGCTTCCGCAATCAGGCAATGAACTGCAGGGATCCCGTCACGAAGGAATTCGTTTTGCAAACCTGTCATAACAACTTATCCATTAACATCTTGAACGTTATGGGAGTAGAGCCGCTCACTACCTGGAAAGAGTTGAAGGTGCGCGGAGAGCAGGCCGAACGATTCCTCAAAAGGAGGAAGGTCGAAAGAAACCAACCGATGGTTAACCTTCTGAATTCGAGACTCATGTCCCATGATGAAGGGAAGGCACCTATAACAGTTGTTGATGTTAATCAGACGTCGTAACAGCAACCCCAAAGACAGCAGAAGACTTCGGATCCGAGCCTCCAAAAAGAGTACTCATTCAAGGACGAAGACGTTCCAGCCATCTTCGAGACCCTTCTAGAAAACAACAAGATTAAGCTGCCACCCATCACAAATCAGGAGGAAGCTGACAATACTGCGGATCCGAAGTACTACGCGTAACACAGGAGGATCCTTCATCCCACCAAGGCGTGCTTTACTTTAAAGAATAGCATCCAAACCTTGGTTGAAGCCGGCGTCATAACGCTAGGGTAAGCCAATTAAGAACGGCAACACTCCGATAAGTATAAGAGTATAAACTGCTCATTCCTAGACTCCGACAAGTATAAGAGTATAAACTGCTTCTTAACACTCTGAAGAGTATACGAGTATAAACTGCTTCTCAATCCTCTGACCGGTATAAGAGGTTAAACTGCTCCCTGCTACTCCAATAGGTATATGAGTCTAAACTGTTTCCTACTGTTGACGGGAAGTTCCTGGAGAATTTTATACGTAATATTCTTAAGGATAACCCGATCATGCAACCAAATGCAATGATAAACCCAGTTTCGCGAGGAAGCTGGGGGTGGATGATTCATGTAACGGGAAGTTCTCGAAAGAATGTTACATATAATTTTCTTAGGGATAACCTGATCATTACAACTTAGATGATAAACACTAAACCCCCACTGTGATTTGTATGAGTCAACACTCCCGTTGTAATTTATACTCTCACTCTCACTGTCTACCTGGTTAAACCTTCTTATAGTTAGGGCCACAACCAAAGTCTCCTCTCGATTCCTTCCATGAACGAGAGATCCACTTTCAAATCAAGCGATCAAACCTATAAAAGGTAAGATCGTCTCAAACCTACCATTCCCAATGCTCCCTTAGTCAAACCTATAAAAGTTAGAGCCAAAGCCAGATTTCCCTCTCGATTCCTTTCATGAACGAGAGGTCCATTTTCAACTTGAGCAATCAAACCTATAAAAGTTAGGATTGCCTCTAACCTCACTTGGTCAAACCTGCAGATAGTTAGAACCAAGATCGAGTCATCCATTTCGATAAATGAAAGACTTCCACATGTTCCTTTTTTAGCCAAACCTATAAAAGTTAGGGCTAGAATCGGAATTTCACCTCAATAAATGATGAATTCTTTTTTTGGATTAAGCAATCGATCCTATAAAAGTTAGGGTTGCTTGAATCTTTCCTATTCTCGGAGTGGAGATCCCACTTCTAGTTTCACCTTTCTAGATTCTGGGGGTGGATATCCCACCTCGAGTCTCCTTTGCATCTGAAAATAGAATATAAAATTCTTCCTTTTCAGCTTTAGGAGATAGAATATAAAATTCTTCCTCTCCCGCATCGGGTTCGTCTTTGCCCTAAGAGAAGACACCACCTTTTCAACCCTCAAAATCCACACCTTACACCCGTGGGGAATTTTATCCCGAAGCCTAAGTAGGGATAAGTCAGCACCTAACACGCGTTGCCGGTTAGTCCTTAACCGTAAAAAAAAGGACAAAAGCCCACATATTCGACATTGTGGCAGGTTGTTATTAATAATGCCAGAATCCGTGCTTCACACGTACGAGGAATTTTATCCCGAATCCTAAGTAGGGATAAGTCAACGCCTAACACGTGTTGCCAGTTTAGTCTTTCACCGATTGAAGAAGATACCAGAATTCTTGTCTGGGGAATTTTATCCCGAAGCCTAAGAAGGGATAAGCCAACGCCTAACACGCGTTGCCGGTTAGTCCTTAACCGTAAAAAAAGATAAAAGCCCACATATTCGATATTGTGGCAGGTTGTTATTAATAACACCATAATCCGTGCCTTACACGTGCGGGGAATTTTATCCCGAATCCTAAGTAGGGATAAGTCAACGCCTAACACGCGTTGCCGGTTTAGTCTTTCACCGATTGAAGAAGACACCAGAATTCTAGTATGGGGACTTTTATCCTGAATCCTAAGTAAGGATGAGTCAGCGCCTAACACGCGTTGCCGGGTAGTCTATTCCCGTAACAAAGACAAAGTCTACGTATTCAATATCGTAGCATCAAGACTAAGGGAATTCATTCCTTTAGCACAACGCCACATGCGGAACGGACTTAAAACAATCCACATGTAAGCCCGATTCAAACGGTAATCGGTAAGAGCACGTCAAATCCGTTGAGGGCTGAGGATTTGCCAAAAATCCTAAGTCAACGTCTGATACACGTCGCTGTTTAGTCTTTTCACAAGAGAAAGACGAAGTCTACGTATTCAATATCATAGCACTAAAAGGGTTAACTCTTTTAGCTTAACGTCACATGCGGAACGGACTTAAACAATTTGCGTGCTAGCCCGACTCAAACGGTAGTCGATAAAGGCACATCAAACCCGTTGATGGCTGAGAATTTACCAAAAATTCTATAAATGCGAGTCATTGACGCATCAACTTTATTAGTTGGTCTCGTGACTTGAGCATCCAACAACTTCGGGATAAGATCCAAGATCCATATCTGCAGACGAAATAACTTTAATAGTTGGTCCTGCAACCTCAAAATTTGAGACCGCCACGCTCCAATACCTTAAGAGCTTAAACTGTGTATACTCCAGCAAACGCACGAGTATAAACTGTGTTAATAGCGATCCAAAACCCTAGGTCAACGCCGATCAACGCGTAACCCTAGGTCAATGCCAGTCAACACGTTGCGATGAAAAAGTCAACATCGGGCGATCCGAAACCCTAGGTCAACGTCGGTCAATGCGTAACCCTAGGCCAACATCGGTCAACGCGTTGCGACAAAAGTCAATGTACGGCAGTCTGGAACCCTAATTCAGCACGACGTGATAGGGATAGTCAATACTAAGTCAACTCAACGACATGAGCCAAACTCAACTCATCAGTTTTAGATTCGAGACTTCGACGACGGCCAGACGATAAATGCAGCGCCGGAAGAACTTCAGCTATTCATCAAAACGTCGAATAGACTGAAAATCGAAGGAGTCAAGAATTGAAGCTAACTACAGGTCCTTTACGCCGACTGAAGGCTGGACCAATCACATCCAAAGTATTCCAGTCTCTTCTATAAAAGAAACGAGGCTGGAACGCTTTGGAGGGGGTATCTGTAGGCATCGAAAATTGCCTATAGGTCTCCACAAACAGCTCAAAGCTAAGAGATGACGATGAATGTCACTATCCAAGTCACAGAAGCTTGATTGATGTCGACGAACGCTTGAAGTGAATCGGCGAACTATGTGAAGCAACGGAGTTTCAGAATAACGAGGATACGAATTGATCGGGAGCCCTGCGTCGCTTACAAAAGGCGCAACGCCCCTCGTGTCCCAGTTGACTCCATAATGATCCAATCATTGGAGCTTGTAGATCTCCTCACCGGTTTTCCAACGCACTTTGAATCACTCAAATCCGAGTTCGGACGAAGAAGTTACGGCGGAAACGAACAAGTACACATAACAAAGCGTCTCAGCATGAGTTGAGACACCCCGAGGTGTCTCGGCCCAACCGAGACACCCCAAGGTGTCTCGGCCAAGGCCGAGACACCCAAGGGTGTCTCGGCCCAAGTTGAGACACCCAAGGGTGTCTCCAGCCCTAGAAAAGTCAGATTTTGGTTTTTGTGCGGTTTGAACCGCCCGGATCTCCTGGAAGCCTATAAATACAGCCCCTGGAGCCTCATTTTTTCAGAGCTGGAATTCTCGTGCCTTGGCGAAGCCTTGCTGAACTGAAGACTTAAAGTGCACAGATTTCAGAGAGGAGGAGGAGTTAGATCTGCAGTCCGGTTCGTTCCTTAGGATTATCCCGTTGCGGTAATCTTAAGAAGAGTGATTATCGCGCTTCGCCGAGATAAGAGCTATTGTTTCTCGATCCCTTCGCGGATAGACGAAACTCTGTCCAAATATTGATCATTTGGTGGTCCACGGACTAACGCGTCCCCGTCACAGGCCAAGATCCCACGCAAACAGCGGGCGATAAACACTCGTTACGTTTGTTTGAAGAGAATTGTAATTTTCTTTGTTTTTATTGTGTAAAAGTCTTATAAAAAGACTGAATTTTGTATTCGTTGTAAACGTCTGAAGTTTGTAATGAATCCCACAATGAAGCAATCAATTTTCTCCGCAAACAAGGAGGACACGGGGGAGGAGCGGCTCGCGAGGGGTGGCAGCTGGCCGGAGGACGAGGCCGACGAAGGGGGTTGGGCGGCGTGCGGTGATGGCCGATGGTGACAAGGGAGCGGGGTTGGGGAAGAAGAGGAGAGAGAAAACACAAACAACTATAATATATATATATATATATATATATATATATATATATATATATATATA
>BQKN01063967.1:197169-218613 GCA_022839385.1 Asparagus kiusianus
TTTTGTCCCTTTTTACGGTTAAGGACTAACCGGCAACGCGTGTTAGGCGCTGACTTATCCCTACTTAGGCTTCGGGATGAAAGTCCCCAGATTGGAATTCTGGTGTCTTCTTCAGTCGGTGGAAGACTAAACCGGCAACGCGTGTTAGGCGTTGACTTATCCCTTCTTAGGATTCGGGATAAAATTCCCCGTACCGGTGAGGCACGGATTTTGAGAGTTGAAAAGGTGGTGTCTTTTCTTAGGGTAAAGACGAACCTGATGCGGGAAAGGAAGAATTTTATATTCTATCTCCCAAAACTGAAGAGGAAGAATTTTATATTCTATCTTCAGATGCAAAAGAGACTCGGGGTGGGATCTCCACCCCCAGAATCCAGAAAGGTGAAACTAGAAGTGGGATCTCCACTCCGAGAATCGAAAAGATTTGGATAACCCTAACTGTCGGAAGGTTTGATTACCGAACTAAAGATGAATTTCTCGTTTATCGAGAGTGAATCGTGGTTTTGGTCCTAACTGTAGGAAGGTTTGACCAAGTGGGAGTTTGAGATGACCCTAACTGTAGGAATGTTTGATCACTCGATTTGAAAGTGGACCTCTCGTTCATTGGAGGAATCGGGAGGGGATTTTGATTGTGGTCCTAACTGTAGGAAGGTTTGACCAAGTGGGAGGTTTAAAACGATCCTAACTGTAAGAAGGTTTGATCGTTCGATTTGTGGGCCTCTCGTTCATTGGAGGAATCGAGAGGGGATTTTGGTTTTGGTCCTAACTGTAGGAAGGTTTGACCAAGTGGAAAGTGAGAGTGAGAGTACAAATCACTGTAGGAATGTTGATTCGTACAAATCACTCAAAGGGGGTTCCTGATGTTAAGTGACAAAGACTTAACAAAAAGGGGCTTTGACAATTCGTCAATGATTGATAGATCAGAATTCTAAGCATTATAGCCGGACTCTAACAATGAAAGTGTTGAGTGCACAAACATAACGGAAGTTTAAATGGATTAAACAGGAAAGAATTTTGGTGGTCCCGCCGTCAATTAGTTTGATCGGTGGGGGATTCTGTGGTGGAGACTATGAGTCATCAAACACCAATGAGAGTTTTGTGAGGGAAAATTGATCCAATGAAGTGATCGGATTTCATCTCAGCAAAAGAGTGTTCGGAAATTAGGAGTTTAGTGTTTATCACTTTATTCATCATGACCGGGTTATCCCTAAGAATGTTACATTTAACATTCTTCCGAGAACTTCCCGTTACATAAATTATCCACCCCCAGCTTTCTTTGCAAAACTGGGTGTATCATTGTATCAGCTGCACGATCGGGTTATCCTTAAGAATACCACGCATGGCACTCTCCAAGAACTTCCCGTGGAAGAAAGGAAATAGTTTAGACTCATACACCTATTGGAGTATCAGGGAGCAGTTTATACTCTTATACCGGTCGGAGTTTTGCCGTTCTCAATTGGCTTACCCTAGCGTTATAACGCCGGCTTCAACCAAGGTTTGGATGCTGTTCTTTAAAGTAAAGCACACCTTGGTGGGATGAAGGATCCTCCTGTGGTATGCGCAGTAATTTGGATCCGTAGTATTTTCAGCTTCCTCCTGATTTGTGATGGGCGTGAGCTTGATTTTGTTGTTTTCGAGAAGAGACTCGAAGATGGCGGGAACGTCTTCGTCCTTGAACGAGTATTCTCTCTGGGCCTTTTGATCCGAAGTCTTCTGCTGTCTTCGGGACCGCTGTTTTGACGTTTGATCAACAGCCGCTGTAGGTGCCTTTGGTTGCTGCTGTTGCGGCTGTGCTTGCACCTCGAATATTTGGTTTGCGTTCACAGCATTCGCGTGTGCTTTTCCCTTACCCTTATGGACAAAGTTTTGTTGTGGAGCATTACCTGTTATTTGCCCTCTTTCAGCCTTCTTCCTTTTGAGGAATCGCTCGGCTTGTCCTCCCCGCACCTTTAGGTCCTTCCAAGTCTTTGGTGGCGCCATTCCCATGGCTTCGAGGATGTCCAATGACAGATTGTTGTGGCAAGTTTCGAGGATAAAATCCTCGCTGACTGGATCCCTGCAATTCATCGCTTTATTTCGGAATCTCTTCACGAAATTTTCGACCGTCTCGCCATTCTTCTGCTTTTCGTCGAATAGCGTCCCGATCGAAATTTTGGTGTCATCATCAAAGAAATTTGTTAAGAACATATCCTCCATGTCGTCCCAGCTGTTGATACTCCCAGGCTTGAGACGACGATACCAATCGAAGGCTGCTCCGCGAAGAGTGTCGACGAATGACCGCACCATAAGAGGCTCATTTCCAGAAATAATTCCTAAATGAGACTTGAAATATATCAAGTGTTGGGTAGGGGAACCCTTCCCATCAAACGGCGTAAAGTTAATCAAATTAAACTTCGCTGGATATAGGATTGATTCCCACTCCCTTGGGTAGGGACAGGGTATGCCGGACCTCTTCACTTCTTGAGCATTCATCAACGCATTGATTTTGCTCTCCAAGTCCTTCATCTTCTTGTCCTCACTCGTATCTGCCTTCGAGTGGCCTTGGGACGAGGTGACGTGGTCCTCTTTAGCACCATCGTCTGCGGGACCAACCCCGTTGTTGTTGTTGACAGGAGGGGTGTTGACATCATCCCCTTCCCGTTCATTCTCATCTTGATTGCGTCGAATAGGCTCCGCTTGGTGAACCATTAGTGCCGCAATTTGTTGGTCGTGCATCTCTCTCATTCGTTGCATGGCCATCTCCATCTCGAACTTGAAGCTCTCCTTTTGCTTAGCCAGGGCCTCTTCAAGTATCTTAGTCACTTGTTCGGCGCTGATCATGAGCGATTCATAAGGTTGCCCCGCACTCGAAGCCGTGTCATCAGACGCTATGGCCGAGCAAGAATCTGAATCAGCATCCGACTCCTCTTCTTCTAGAGAAAGTCCCTTTTGTATTCTTCGGTAATTCCTCCGGCCATTGGTTCCTGGCCGCAACCGCGTCATACATCGGGATACTTCGGCAAGCTGATCCAGATTGAAGTATCGTGTTGATTCCCCTCTGCCAGCTATATTAGCCGACACTCTTAGATATTCGTCTTCTTGGTGGGTGAACTTCTTCTTGTGGAAACGCCTTGGTTCGGAAATTCTCTCGAACGTTGAGACTCTCCTTGGGGTTTTAGCACAACAGCATTCCGACAGCACTGCTTTGATTATATTGGCGCACGGGCAGCGAGACTCCATATCCTGCACATATCTCTTTCGACATTTTTCCATACCCCCAGCTCTATAGTACAACTCATCAGTTTGATAACTGGAGCAACCTATAGAGTGTTGGTATGTGGTCCCTGGTATAACACCATCATCATCAGATGAGTGTGCTTCCCTTTGGGAATGCGACGTTCTGTTAGCTTTTTCAAAAGTAGCCCGTTCAAGTTTACGCGTTTGTGAGCGTAGAAACTGAACGGGCTCTTGTACTTCGACCCGCAGCCCAATGCGGTCGGTAATAGGGGTTTTCCCTTTATCATTTTTCTTGGGGAGATTGATTCGACCCCCAGTTTGATTTGCAACTTGGGGACCTTTCAATGGTCCCAATCGTTCCTTGACAGGTACTCTACCTCGGTTCTCCGGTAAAGGACCGAGGCGACCTCTCAAAGGAACCCTAGATTTTGAAGGGTCCCCGCTCTTACCTGGCTCCGTTACAGGCGCCGGAACAGGAGAAATAACATCTGGTTTGGAGGAATTTCGGGCGATAACTCCACCCATCTTTGTTGGAGGTGCTGGTTTCGACTTGGGCACCAAAACCGACTTGTTTGTAGACGGCTTTTTGACCGCCTCTCCTTTCTGCATCTCCTCCGCCTTCTTTAGGAGGAGTCGGGCATGCGCGAGCAACGCCCGACGCTTCTTGATTCGCTCTTCGAGGGTGGAGCGATTCCTCTTTACACGAACTCATTCGCTCGTTTCTGTTTTGGAGGAGAAGTTGGTTGTTTACCGTTGTTGTTCTCGGCGGTACCTGGACTTTAGATCCTCATTGTAGCGGATCCTGTCCATTGATTCTGCAGCTTTGGCAAGTTGTAGGGCGAGGCGCTGACGCTGTCTTTGGCGGGCCCTCTTCGACAGAGCTGGAGTAGCATCAACAATCGCCTTTGTGGCGGAAGGGAGAGCCGGATTTGCAGCCTCGACCACGCTGAACGACGCGGGGACGTTGCGTGGTGCGGGCGTAGCAACGACGACGGGATCTTGGATCTTTGAGCTGGAGATCCCGCGAGCCCCTCTGGGAGATGGAGTCTTCCCTCGCCTATGCGGAGAGGCGGATCTGGAGGAGGAGGAAGAGAGGTACTCTTCGAACTTCTGTTGATCGAACTCGTATTTGATCTCTTCATTCACCCGGATCTTGAAGGCCGGTTGCGTCACGACGATCTCGACAGCGAGATCGGTGGCTCCCACTGTGATCGCCAGCTTGTTTTCAGGAAAAGTTGCCTTCATCATTGATTTCATTAGAAATTCAGCTGTTACAATGAATTCAAATAACAAAGAAATGATTACAACTCTCTTGAAAATAAACACAAGATCCTGTTTTGCGGTCTCTTGCTTGCGTGGGTCTTTTGCCTGTGACGGGGATGTTGATATCCGTGGACCACAGGTCGATCAGATCCATTTTTGGAAAAATCCGGCAGAGTTTCGTCGATCCGCGTGAGATCTAGAAACTCACAGCTCCTATCTCGGATAAATCAAGATATTTGCTCTTCTTAGTATCACCGCCAAGGGGCAACACTAAGGAAAAGAGAAGGGAGGAATGAAGAAGAAGTCTCCTTTGCTGTAGAGGGCTCGATCACTCGTCGCTGCAGCAGGGCTTCGCCTATCCTCTCCAAAATTCCAGATCTCCAAAAATGAGGCCCAAGGGTCCTATTTATAGGCAAGAGGAGGCCCTAGGGGGTGCACAATAGCCCCTTATCCGTGTAACCAACTCGAGACACCCCTGGAGTGTCTTGGTTTTTCCAAGACACCCCTAGGGTGTTTCGAGCTTTCCGAGACACCCCCGGGTGCCCCAGTTCAGTCCGAGGCTCTACCGGGTGCGTTTGCCGTTGATTCTTCGTCCCAACTCGGATTTAAGTGATTTCGAGTGCGTTGGAATTCTGACAAAGAGCTCTGTCGATCTCATTGGTTGGATTATCTGTAGGGCGAATGGAACACGAAGGGCGCTGCTTCTTTTGCAGCGGTCGCGGGGTTCCCGATCAGTCTGTATCCCCGTTGTTCTGAAATTCTGTCGGCTCACGTAGCTCGTCGATTCGCTTCAGGCGCTCACCGACGTCAATCGAACTCCTGTGAACCGGGTAGTGACGTTCATCGTCATTCTCTAACACTGAGCTGTTCGTGGGGACCTATCGGTAATTTTTGATGCCTACATAGACGACTTTACTTTTGAATTGTAAAAGAGCTCCAATTTGCAAGTTTAATTCAACCAACTCGATGGGAACTATGAAGAATTACAGAAAACAAGAAGGAACCAGCAAGCAGACTGGCGGTCGACCGTCGCGGTCGACCGTGGATGACTGTAATGGATTTTCTCTCGGGTTTTGAAGTTCGGTCGACCACCGCGGTCGACCGCGAGACCCACGCGGTTGACCGTCACGGTCGACCGCCGAAGCGGTTATGACAGAGTTTAGTTTTCAGACCCGTTTCATTTTGGATTTGTATAAATACCCTTTGGGTGTTTTTAGGGTATGCAAGGCATGAGTTTTGAGCAGATTGTGAGGGTTTTCTTTGGGCTTCTATTCTAGGAGCAATTGGAGAGATTAAGAGTGAGTTGTTGAGGGTTTTGGTGAGAGATTGTAACCCTAGTTTGTTCCTCTTGATTTTTAATAGTGAAAACTCCCCCCTCCTTGCCCCGTGAACGTAGGCATCTCGCCGAACCACGTAAAACTGGTGTTTGATTGTTTGTGCTATTGATTTTTGGTTTGTTCTTTATCTTTCTCGGCGATTGGTTTGGTTTCTCGAGGCACAACAATTGGTATCAGAGCTCCGGGCAACGCTTGAGCTTTTTGGAGGTATAGATTAGTTAGGAAGTTCATCTAAAGCTCCGATTGGTGATAAAGATTGGATCTTTGTGGTAAAGTTTCTATCTTTTTTAAGTTGGATCTATTTCCTATTTGTTCCGTAATTATTTGGGTGCTTTGAGATATATGGCTGAAAAAGATAAAAGTGGGGAGGGTTCTTCTGGTGTGAAGGCCGTCCAAAGTTTGAATATACATTCTATGAAAATAGATGTGGAAAAGTTCAACGGCACAAATAATTTTGGACTTTGGTGATGCGAGGTCATGGATGCGCTAAATGCGTAAAATTTGGAAGATACATTGGAATTGGATGGGAAACCGACCGACGTTGATGAAAAGGTTTAGAATAAAATGAATATAACGGTGTGTGGTGTGATTAGGTGTTGTCTTACCCAATATCTAAAATATGATGTGATGAATGAAACTTCGGCAAAGAAGATTTGGAAGGTCCTAGAGGGCAAATATTTGACGAAGAGCGTCGAAAATCGTTTGCATTTGAAGAGGAGGCTTTATCGCTTCCAATTGAAGAAGGGGACATCCATTAGTGATCACATGAACCACTACACGAAGCTACTTGCAGATTTGGCGAATGTGGATGTTATAGTTGAAGATGAAGACAAGACATTGTTGTTATTGAGTTCCTTATCCGACGAGGAATATGAGACCTTCGTCCTCACTCTTATTAATGGGAAGTCATCTCTTTCGTATAGTGAGGTCACCGCAGCCCTTGTGAACTATCAACTTCGAAAAAAGGATAAGGAGACTTCCATCGAGCCGGTTGCGGGGGCATTGGTTGCAAGAGCTAGAAGTCTAAACCGTGGAAGAAGGTCGCAGTCTAGAGAGGGGCATCCTGCAGTTGTTAGGAATTAGTGTGCCTTTTGTAATGAGGATGAACATTAGAAAGCCGAATGCCCAAAATTGCAAGCCGTGAAGAATAAAGGGAAAGCTATTCAAGCTTCAGAGGTAAATGTTGCCAAGGTTAGTGGCGATGTTTCAGATTCAGATTCTTCGGGCTATTCATGCCCAGCTCTTCCGTCAGTTGATGTTGCCGACTCCACCGAGTGGATGTTGGATTCTGGTACTACTTACCACATATGCCCTAGAAGGGATTGGTTCACCAGCTTTCAAGAGTTGGAAAGAGGGGATGCTGTTCTCATGGGTAATGATCACAGATGCCCTATTGGTGGTATTGGTACTATTCAGATTCGGATGAATGACGGGATGATTCGGGAGTTGGCTGGGGTGAGTGTATGTAGGAAAATTGCAATAAGGAAGATAAAAGAAAATTTGAATTGATTCCTTTGATCTCGATTACAACTTGATTACAAAAGAGAAGAAAACAAATTGAGTTTTCTCCTTTGTTTAAAACTGGGTTCTTCACGGTGGCGATGGAATGCCTCCCTCGAATGCTCGCGTCGAGTTTGCTCTCCGTTGACGATCCGACGTTTTGATTCACTGGAACGATGTCTTCTCCTCACGATTTGACGTTGTGGAGAACTTGCGTGGCAAATTTGAAACTCTTGATGAGTTGATAACTCTGAACGAGTTGGAAACTCTGTAAAAGAGTTGTTTTGAACCGAAAGTTCGGTTAATAAGCCAAGGATCAAAGCCTCTTGATCTCGGTTGCTGAAGAATGCTTCCAGATCCGATGATTGAAGAAGCTCTTGTTGCCGATCTCTGGATCCGAGAATGCTCCAAAGCTCCTGTGGCTCGCCTCGAAACTCCAACCGACCGAACCCTTAACTCAGTTGAGTTTTCTCCTTTTTATAGGGGATTAGGGGGGTGTAACCGCCCCTTAAATCTCTCCTAAGTGGGTGTAACTGACCCCAAATCGTGGGAAACAGTTTTAGAACCGTTCAGCTCATGTTGAATGAGTCAAACGCCCACGTTGGCGTTCAGGACCCTAACTTCGCCTCTTAGAATTGAGACGCGAGGTTGGGTGTTGGCTGAACACCAATGAACGCGAGGGTCACTCGTGTTTTGGCTTGTTGTAACGCGGGTCCGACTCCAGCGTTTTGACATTATAACGCTGGTTCGACCCTGGCGTTTTGACATTGTAACGCGGGTTCGACCCTGGCGTTTTGACATTGTAACGCTGGTTCGACCCTGGCGTTTTGATGTTGTAACGTGGGTTCGACCCTGGCGTTTTGACATTGTAACGCGGGTTTGACCCTGGCGTTTTGACTTGAAGAGATTATCACCAAGTAATCTCTTTTGTCATAGTGTTGCAAAGATCATTGTCTTGTAATCTTCGTCTTGGCTCCTTAAGAATATGAGAGTCGTCAGATTGTAACTCCCGATGTTGATTGTGAAGGCCGTTGAACTAGAGCTTTCATCGGTTGTCGTGAAGGTCGTCAGATTGTAACCTTCAGCGATCTACGTGAAAGTTTTCAAATTGTAACCTTCTGGAAGTCGTCAGATTGTAACTTCCATCATCGGTGTTTGATAGGGGATAAGCTATCTATTGTGATTTTTAGACAGCCTACAGTGAGCTTCATTCCTCAACTGAGGAAGAACATCATTTCACTTGGGGTATTGGTAGCATTAGGCTATAGGGTGACCTTGGCGGATTCTCGCTTGAAGATCACATCGGGATCCATGATTGTGATGAAGGGAGTCAGACGGAGTAACTTGTATTATCTGTTTGGGAGCATGGTAGTTGATAGGGCGCTGACTACTTCTATGGCTAGACTGTGACATTGTTTGGTGCTGGGATATATTATTGGTTATACCGTACACAGATTGTTGAGGAGTGCTATGACCTGCAGATTGAAGTCCTGTGAGCACATTGGGATGAGCAAGAAGACCGAGGTGGAGTTCAGCACTTCTATCCATCGATCGAGGGGTCTTATTGGAGGTGTTCAGTCAGGCATTAGGGGGCTTTCCGAGGAGGCATCATCGGGAGGTAATCGTTATTTTGTTTCCTATGTTGGGGATTGTACTAGGTATATTTGGGTTGCAACCAAGTCCCGTTGGTATAAAGCCCTAGTAGTCCGTAACAGTTGGAGGAGGTGTATGGGCAGAAAGGTTACTAGTCGTACTTGTTCTAGTAGGAGTCATTTCTTGCATTGGTGCCGAGCTCATGGCAATTGGAGACACTTCAGAGGAGAGGAGACAGTAGGGCGACGTGATGAGATGGCGGATTTAGTGAGCCATTCTTTTCTGGAGGAGGATCGACGTTGGTTGTCGAGCAGTGGATCTGATATTCAGGCTTCGGCAGGTTTGGGTCATCTTATGAGGTTGCCGATTGCTGCGTGTAGAGTTGTTAGATCTGGTGGAGCTGCTTCAGTTTTTGGTTGGCGTCGGATATTTGGCTACCTAGCACTTGGTCACATCGTGGATGTGAGATTGGATCCGATTGCGCATTTGGGATTCAGGAGTTCATTCGGCTATCAGTGGGGAGCTTCTGAGTTTGGTCTAGCAGGTTTGTCACTTTGGACTCTCGGCAGGTAGAGAGTATTGATCAGATCAGAGGGATACCGCAGCGGGTGGAGGTTGATGCTACTCCACATTGGGTGGGGATTTTCCCACATACTCCAGGTCATTCTGCATTGGTTAGGATTCCAGCTGAGGTGGCACAGCGTGAGAGTCATTTATTTATGGGTGCATATGATGAGGTGGTTGATTTGGATGCAGCTGGTGGATATGTTTTGGATACGGGCATTGTTTCATCTCAGGTGGAGGTGTTGGACTGTTTTCAGATTGGGGTCGTTGATGATGCTATCAGCCGCAGGTTAGATTGAGGGCCTTTGGAAGCCATTGGGTGAACTACGTGAAGGCTTGATTCCTTGGGCAAGAGGATACGTAGGCAATCTTTATGATGCAGCCGTTTTGGTGAGCGACATCGACATTTGGGGTGAGTGTTTGCACTCCCATTTGGGTCTTAGCAAATGAGGCATTTAGTGTAGTCGGTGTAGGCTCAGTTAATTAGTGAGTAGACACAGTTAGTTTGGGGTTGAGTATTCGCACTCCCGTTTGGGTCTCGATGTGTTGTGGATGGGGTCCGTTGTCATGAGTCTGTTGCCATGGCATACTGGATGCAGCAGTTGAGGCATTGGTTTGATCGGTGTCGGCTCAGTTTTGGTGGAAACATTCGTCGAGGTGGAGAATTAAAGAATTACAGAAAATAGGAAGGAACCAGCAGGCAGACTGGCGGTCGACCACCAACGTGCACACAGACCTACTGGGATTCGGAGTTGATGGCGGTCGACCGTCGCGGTCGACCGTGGATGACTGTAATGGATTTTCTCTCGGGTTTTGGGGCTCGGTCAACCGCCGCGGTCGACCGTCGAAGCGGTTATGACAGGGTTCAGTTTCCAGACCCGTTTCGTTTTGGATTTGTATAAATACCCTTTGGGTGTTTTTAGGGTATGCAAGGAAGGAGTTTTGAGCAGATTATGAGGGTTTTCTTTGGGCTTCTATTCTAGGAGCAATTGGAGAGATTAAGAGTGAGTTGTTGAGGGTTTTGGTGAGAGATTGTAACCCTAGTTTTTTCCTCCTGATTTCTAATAGTGAAAACTCCCCCCTCCTTGCCCCGTGGACGTAGGCATCTCGCCAAACCACATAAAACTGGTGTTTGATTGTTTGTGCTATTGATTTTTGGTTTGTTCTTTATCTTTCTCGGCGATTGGTTTGGTTTCTCGAGGCACAACAAACTACAACCTTGAAACTGCGTGGACAACCATCGGCACGGAACTAAGACTCATAATCCAAATTATATTTATGTAATCTATCCTCTATTATGTTTTGAGAAAAATCTCTCCACCATTGCTATTGCTTAAATAGAAAGTAGATTATGTATAGGTAAAGTGGACTTTGTTAGAAAGTGAATTGGATATGAGGGAATAATAAAAACAAAAGATAAGACTTGAGAAAAAGAAAATTGTTAATTTATCTCATCTTTTTCCCTTGGTCAAGAAATGTGCTATTTGTTTAGCCATATGAATCAAGATATGAACTATTTGATAGCAATATTAGTCAAGATATGAACTATTTGATAGCAAAAGGAAAGGACGTGATTTTACCATGTAAAGATAAACACCAGAGACGTGATCTTCTTTTTCTTTCTCCAATTGGAGGAAAAGCTTGAGACTGTCCTTGTCAACATGAAAAATAAAATAAAAACGCCCCAACGGTTTAGACCGTTGGGGCCTTAATCAGCCCCAACGATTGTAACCGTTGGGGCTGATACTTGCCCCAACGGTTGTAACCGTTGGGGCCTGTATCAGCCCCAACGGTTACAACCGTTGGGGCAAGTATATAATTTGTAAAAAAAATAGAGCCAGCACTAAAATGATATCCCCGTGCTTGCCCATATCAATGTAATTCTTCAGATGTCAAAAAAATTCTACAGGGAACAGTAGATCCGATATACAAAGTCTAAAGATAAACGAGCTATTTGATAAAAACAAAAGATACCTCATATGTGAGACCAAATTCAGCAGCTAGCTAGCTTTGAGAGACCAAATTCAGCAAGCTCAGTTCAAGACAAAAGTTCTTTTCACAATAAGAATCAACAAAGAGATTTTCATGTCCAATGGTACGCTCGACAGAATAAGCCCACCATCGGGCAGAGATTAAATTGGCAGCACTTGTATACAATACATACAAAATCTAATCTAAATAATAACACTCAACGCTAAGAAGTCTTTCCAATCTACGCTGTACCCAAATCTGATGTGAAGGCCTTAGTCTTTTGGAGCTCCCAAGTTCCTGAAGAATAAGAACATACAACCCAAAGCAATGGTTAGTAGAAATCGCAATAACATCAATAATGAACATATTCCGCAAAATACGCACAAATTTTTTCTTCAACAAATTAAAGACTGGAATATTGCTGCTTCTTCACTTTAGGTTTCACATATGGAGGTACACTTGATGCAGAACTCCACGCAATGTTTGTGAATGAGAGGGGGAAAGAACTACACTCCCGACAAACACAAAACCTTCATACAGGTGGAACCCATATCAATCTGTTTACCTTCACTGATGAAAACTCCAAATAAGAAGGATCACAAGCTTTATTTGTGGAGGACGCTCCTCTTCACAGGCTTTGGCTTCTTCTGAGGCTGGCTCTGAAACAGGAGGTCAAAGTAAATACAAGCTTAAACTGATAAGAAATGAGAGAGAGTAAGCACATTGTAGCAATAAATACCATACCTTCTGTTTCTCTAACGCCTCAAAATCTATCCTCTTTTTCCATGTACTCTTCTGCAATTTGATTGGACGGTTTCCAACATATTTACCTAGCATTTTTGTGTGGAATTGATGTTAGTACTCATGTACATATCTACTGAAAGAAGCAATTTTGCACACATTACTCTAGTAATCAAGTACGCACCATTCATTTCTTTCAATGCAGAGATGAGATCTGAAGAATCTGCAAAACTGACAAATCCATAACCTTTAGTTTTGCCAGTCTTCTTATCTCTCACCACCTGAGATATAAGATAAGCTGGTAAACATTCAGAGACAAACATTCAAGGAGTTTACATTGACAGAATACTCAAATGAAGTTGCAAAATTACAATATCCTTGTAATCTGATCTTGCATCATTGCAGATAGGTTCAGTATATGATTCACTCGCCAACAGTCTAGAAAATCAACAAAAAATTCGTCATAATCTGAAAAAAACTTCACCTCAAGAATAAAACTTCATCTCAAGAAAATAACTTAACTATTGGAGAATCACATTTTCAAGAAATCTACACATTCTTTCTACCTGACCATGATTCATTACAATCATGGACTCTTCTAGAACACTACCAAAGAATACGAGCAAATTAGATTCAAGAACTTGAGGTCAGACAGCATCACAATATCAAGATTGGTGATAAAGTCACCATCATCAGGATATGAAAACAACGATGTCTAAAGAACTATTACATAGATAATAAGAAAACTAGAAGAAATTAGATAAGCACTTACTCTTGTCATGTTGAAAGAAGGATTTCTTGAAAAAGCTTTTGAAAGAACATCATCATTAACCCCATTGCCAAGATCTCCACAAAATATGCGGAAATCATCTGCAAAAAAGAAAAAAAAAGCTTAATTAACCTTTGTGTATTCCAGCAAATTAATATTGTGTATCCTCATTAATATGTAAAGAAAAAGTAAAAACACATAGGCACCTTTAGGAGAAGATTTGATTGTCTAAAAAAAGATTAAGAAAACATTAAAGTACAAACAGATCGTTGTTGATACCATCGTAACAGAACTAATGAGATATAGGAGTTCATCTGGAGAAATACATTAGCCGGACAAATTTTGGGAATTTTTTTGTAAACAGGATTGTTTTAAAAATTTGTCCTACATTAGCCGGATTAAAAAATATTAACGTCTTATACAGATCGTTACTGATACCATCATAACAGAACTAATGAAATATTGGAGTTCCTCTGGAGAAATACAAAAGCCTGGCTTCTTAAATATACATGTAAACTCATATCCTGTGCTTTACATGCGTAGACATCAAGAGATGTCATGTAGCCAAAACACAAGCAGAACCAAAGCGCCAAATAGATTGACTATCACATTTAAAAATAAGTGAGAAGTATGCGGCTCAAATTTTGCCTCTCCTAATATATGCATAGACTTCTCAGCCTTACCACTGTATCTTCTCTATGTACAAACATAGAAAAAACAGAAGGTTCCAGATAAACTTGGAAGAGACTGTTTTACATTAGTTTAACAGAATAGGTCTAAGAAAAACAAGGACCAAAAAATTAACACCTCAAGCACATAGAGAAATTAGAATAGGGGGCAGTGATGTCGTAGGAAGCCATTAAGAAAAAGAAAAGCAATCATGATCAACCTTAAATTATAATTTCCAATATAAGTAACCTAAAAGTTCAGTGAGAAAGAGCGTTCAAATTTGTGAGATGCAATCATGAAATTAGTTCACCTTAAAGAACATGAGCCTAAATCACAACACAGTTCAAAAACATTAGATGGAAAAGGGGAGCACGATGAGCAACCAAGAAAAACAAATTCACTTAAACCATGTGTTGATATATATAGGTGATAGAACTACAATATTTATTTTTTCGTAGACCTCAATTTAACAGGCAAAAAATAGGACCTAAATGCTTACACGTTCTTTTAATATGACAGAAAAAGGAAAAATATTGTATGAAATACTAAACAAATAAGTGAATGAGATAAGAATTCATACTCTCTTCTTTCATTTTCGCTACCTAAAGTTGGAGAAAAGTTTCAATAATTTCAAAAACAATAGCAATCAAACTTAGCTTGATTTTATTACAATCATCCCCATTAGCCAATCAAGATAATGTAAATTCAATCACTTTCATTTTGATTTAGTCCTAGCAAGAAAGTTTGTGAAAAACATGGATGCGAACAAAGGAGATAATGTGAATGCAAACCTTGGTAGATTTGAACATGAGCTGAGCAGGGTAATTTAGGAAAGCCAAAGATCCCTTGGTGAGTCCATGAGATCCCATAAGAACTGCTTCATTGTGAATCCTTGAAGATATATCAGCCCTAAGTAAACAAATCCTTGCACAAATGTGAAGTACCAGCCTTAACTACAAAAAATAGGAAAGAAAGAATAAATCAGAAAATTAAAATAAACCAGATAATTAAAATCAGATTACAAGTTCAAAGATTTAATCTCACCTAAACTGCAACCTATTATAGACATATTCCTGAAATATGGGCAAAAGAGACTTTAATCAAGAAGAGAAACCCAGATGAAAATTTTGACATCACAAGAAAAAAACTGGATACCAGATGTTATTGAAAGTCTCTGCATGCAATGAGAAAAAGGCAATCTGCGAGCAGCTGTGGCGGGGGGCGGAGGCGATCTTTAGGTGGCGAAAAAGAGGGGAAAGAGCTTCGTGGCTGCAGTTCACGTCGACGAAGGATAGGGTTTTGCGGGGGGCGGGGGGAGAGCGGAGAAGGCGGCGATGGCGGCGATCTCCGACCAGCGGTGACGATCTCCGAGCGGCGGTGGCGGGGATCTCTGGGCGGTGGCCAAGTCGCATCTCTGATTTGGGGATCTTTTTTACGAGAGGGAGAACACGAAGAAGGGGTACTCACGGGGAGGTTTTGAGGGGAGAGAGCGGTAGTGGCGGCGGCGATCTTCGAGCGGCGGTAGCCGAGATATCTGAGCGGCGGTAGGGGTTTTTTTTTTTTTGATGGGAGGGGCAACGCAAAGAAGAGGGGGAATGTGAAGGGGCACGGGGCTTTTGTGCGTTTTTTTCTTCTTTTTTTTTGTTTTTGGTAAAAAAAGGGGGGGAAACTCCCGCTCTTCTGAAAATAAAAGCCCCAACGGTGGGAACTGTTGGGGGTGATAAATTTTGTCCCAACGGTTCGTTCCAACCGTTGGGGCTGAGCATCTTTGTACTAGTGCATATAGTTAGTTATCTATTCAGTTTGGTTGGTTTTCAAGATTTTGCATGTCCATTCTCGTGATTCAAATTTGTTATCAGTGATTGTTTTAAAAGGAGTTTGTGAGAATATATTTCATCAAGTCATGTCATAATGTATATATATGCTGATCGTGGTCAGTAGTGATTATGAAGAAAACTATTTGTCCTAGATGAGAACCAAACTTATTCAAAATCTATCCACTTCAAAAATGATTGAGAACCAAAGGTTGAGTCGCTGAAGACATCAATAGTCTTGATGATTAAGAATGTGGAAGTACGGTCTATAAAAAGAACACGCAGAGTACTCAAACGCCACTCCCCTTTACCAAAATGTCTGTGCTGCTACTGTTCACAAGACTACCTCAATAGAACCGTGGAGATGAGAGCAAACCAAGTGGACCAATATCTGATCTCAATATGACAATATGTTTGGTTCGGGCTCGGACCAATTCCTTGTTACAGTGATCGGTTCTTATCCAATTCTATACTTTTTAGCTCTTTGCCCTCGTGTTATATGAGTGGAGCGTCATAGCTAGGATTAAATAAAGAGCAAAAGAGACTTATTGAGTTCGGTTTTCTCTTGAGCTAGTTAGCTAGTAGCATTTATACACTCTTCTCCGGAAAAGCTAAAAGAGTAAAAAGGAAAAAAAATATGCGTACTTTTCTCCCTATAGGAAATAAATAAAATATATCAAAATATAAGATCTTGCATAGTACTATATTTTTGTAAAATGTATCACAATATTCGATAAACAAATGAATCAAACACAATTGTATTTAGTTCAAGTCACACGAAAACCAAAGTTATAGTTTCACAATTCATGGTTGGTTATTTGGACGGTTAGTGATACAGGGGATCTTCACGATCGAGATGACATCAACGGATGACGACTCAACATCTCAACTCGAGTCGAGTCGACAGTCGAGACGACTAAATAGATAGACGAGGTAAGACTCGACTCCGACTCAAACCAGCCGAGACGAACAGACGATTCGAGGCGACGACTCGAGATGACAACTCGAGGCGAAGCAACTCAGTCGAGACCTCAGTCGACAGGACGAGACCCCAGCCGAGACCCCAGTCGACAGGACGAGACGACACACCCCAGTCGACATGAAGGATGGTGTTAGTCGACACATGTCAGTCGACACGAAGGGCAGTACTACTCGACAAACTTAGTCGACTCATGTCCAGTCGACACGAAAGGCGGTACTACTCGGTACGACTCGTCTCGACTCAGCAAACAGATTAGGAAAAGAGTTTGTTTTTGGTTATTTCCTTTTATAATTAGATTTTTTTATTAGAGTTAGGATAGGATTAGTTGGCTATAAACATTAGTTCCTTTTGTAAATCAAGAATTAACTTTTCAATTATTCGAATAAAAAAAATCTTCATTGTTTTCTTCCCTAAACTGGGAAAATCAGGGCTGGTGGATTCAAGCTTGTTATCTACCTGTTATTGTCAGGGCTCATCGGCATCGGAACGATATCCGATCAGTCTTCCCGTTTCTATGTCTACGTCAAGGGGTATCATAGCTTTGACTTCAACATCCTCGACAATGACAGGTGACGGCGAGAAGGAGATTTCTCTACAAGATCTTTCCGCGAGGATGGAATTTATGGATGGAAGATTTGGCACGTTGGAGGCCTCTCTTCAAAACCTTTAACAAGCCATTGAAAGACCTACCCTTCACCTCAACAATGAGAATAACTTCGCCAACGGTCTTCACCTAAGCGGACCCAGAGTTAGGCTACCCCGACATCCACCCCTGTATAATCCTCAAACCCCTCCAGTTCATCCCCCTCCAAATCAACCACATCCAAACCAACCACCTCCATATCAACCCCCTCCGCATCAACCTCCTCCATATTGACCCCCTCCACATCATAGACGACATCCCAACCAATCCCTCTTCCATGATGAATCCAGTGACGAAAGAACGGACTATGGTGCCCAATTTGAGGGACCATGGTACGACAACGTCTGAGTGAAGAAGAAAGAGGGCAACCTTATGACAGAGGTCAGGCTAGAGGCTTCAACCCTCGTCGTAACTATCACCGACAGGGCGGACATCACCACGACCAAGAGTACCGGTTGAAGGTGGAGCTCCCCTCCTTTGGAGGAAATCTAGACATAGAGGCTTTGTTGGATTGGCTCTATGAAGTGGAGTAGTTCTTTGAGATGGCTAATGTGTCCCAAGAAAACCAGGTGAAGTTTGTAGCATATCGTCTCGAAGGAGGAGCCGTGACATAGTGGGACCAAACTCAAAATACTAGGCGACGGCAAGGCAAGAAACCAGTTCAGATTTAGTGACGCATGAAGCGGTTACTACAATCTAGGTTCCTACCACCCGACACCCAACAAATTCTCTATAACAAGTTCGAGCAATGCCATCAAGGAATTAGACCAGTAAGCATCTATACCGAAGAATTCTTATGTCTTACTTCTCGTTATGATTTGTCTATGAGCGAAGAGAAACTCACGGCCAAATATATCGGAGGTTTGAAGTATTCGATTCAAGAGAAGGCGACCATTCACAATGTGTACTTTATAGATGAAGCTCACAATATAGCTCTAAAGGTGGAAAGATTGGCCTCTAAGACACCACCTTTCAGGCGAACCGATCAGGGAAGTTCGACCGAGAAAGCAAGAGGTGAGTCGACAGGACCAAGGATGACTGATCAGTCTAATCCTCCACGATTAGCCGAGCGGTCGACAAATCAACCACCACACCAGATGACTCAATCAAATCAATATGCCAAGCCGACTGTAGGAAAGTATTTCTGATGTCTCTAACCAGGGCATAAGTCCAACGAGTGTCCATAGTGGCGGAAGGTCAATTTTTTGGATTATGAGGAAGCCGAGTACGGACACACAACATTTGAAGAAGAGTACAAGGAAGAGGTTGCGAGATTATGGGTGACAATGTGTCATATATTGTTCAATGACTCCTATGCGGTCAGAAGACACCAGATTTATCACAACGACACCAAATTTTCTTTTCTAGGTGTTCGGTCAACAACAAAGTGTGCATCCTCATCATTGATAATGGAAGCTACGAGAATATTATGTCAAAGGCCTTGGTGGATCACTTAAAATTGCCATCCGAGACCAAGCTTGTGCCTTATACCATCGGATGGATCAAGAAGGATCTTTCCATGAAGGTGACTGAGGTATGTCGCGTACCACTATTGTAAAACCCCAAATTTTTGAATATTATGTGATAAATAATAATAAATATGTTACATGTGATAAATAACATATTTTAATGTTTTATTATACTAGGAATTGACTTAAGATCAATTCAATGTATATGTGTGAATATATGAATGCAAATGCACAAATCATGCACAAAGAAGAAATCTGAAAAAATAATCAGTTAAGAGATTTTTCATACTAATACAGTTAGAATCTGGGAAAACTCAAAGACAAAAGTTATAGGTATCTTCAACATCTTTCTATCAAATCCTAAATCACCTCATTCTGAGGTCAGATGTGAAAGTTATAGCCAAAATACTAAATATAATTTTCAGAAACTTTTAGTTGTCGACTACTACTCAGAGTAGTCAACTATCGGGAATTTTCCTGGGCTGGCAGGTTGCAGATTTCGGGTCGAATTTATTTTCTTTTATCCCTATTGATAACCTAACTATATAAATATGTTTTAAACCTAATTTCTATGATATTTCACAAAAGAACACAGTCATCATCTCCCCTCAAACCCTAGAGCTTGTTCTTGGTGTTCATCGAGGAGATTTGAGGCAAATCGTTGAGCAGAGGGAGAGATCACATGCTTTTGAGTGAGGACGGATCTTGCATATGTATCCAGAGGCTCAACATGACGTTTCAGCCAAGATCACTTGCATCCAAACCTACACCCTTAGTTAATGAATGATATAAAGTGTTTAAATCGATGTTTTGCATGCTTATTTACAACCCGATGTGTTAAAAATGAGGTTTTTGATGATAGATCTTAATAAAATGCTAGATCTAATGTTTTATCTTGCTGTTTATAATAAAAATGTGACCATGATCAATTGGGTTGTGTAGATCTTCGTTTGTAACTTGATTATCTATGTGTTAATCATGCTTAAAACCCTAAACTTGTGATATAAAGGGTTTACATGTTAATCAAGTATGATAAAACTCTAGGTTTAGAATTTTATTGTTTTGTAAATGTGAACAAACGACTTTATATAAGTTTCGAGTTTAATGTGCAATCATGTTTCATGTTGACCAAATAGAAAATTAGGGTTTATGTCAATTTCTTGATAAATGAGAAGATTAAACCTAAATTGTTGAATTAAGGGTTTAAATAATCATGGAGATGATTCTTTTGATTTGTAATTACTAGTTTTACAATGTATTAAAGTATGATTTACACGTGATGATTACTAAGAGTTGTATGTACATGGAGTTGTGCACGTTTCTACTTAGTAGTCGACTACTAAGAGTAGTAGTCGACTACTAATGTCCAGTTTGGTTTTTACAGAATTTGTCTGATTACAGAGTAGTCAACTAGTGTACAGTGTAGTCAACTACTAATATTGATTTATGTTTTAGAGTCTGAGTAGACTCAGTGTAGTCAACTAGTAAGCTTAGTAGTTGACTGCTAAGGCTGATCTTCTTGACATTATGTTGTTTAGATTTGAAACGCGAGCTCGAGGCTCGAGTTACATGATAGTACATATGTGATCATAATTATACATGAATAGTATTGTAGTACACGTGTTGATACCATAGAGTGGGATTTTGTTAAGTATTGTTTCGAGTACACTTTTCCCTTGACATTTGTATTTGTACTAGTGTGCGCTAAGGTTTGATGAACCTATATTATGGTATCCATACTAGAGTGTGCACATAGGTTGGTGAACCTATATTATGGTATCAACACTAGAGTGTACGCAGAAGTTAGTGAACTTATATTATGGTATCCATACTAGAATGTGCATAGAGGTTGGTGTACCTATATTATTGTTTCTGTACGAGTGTGCGCAGAGGTTGATATACCATTTGTTTCCGCATGGTTATATGTAGAGATTGATATACCTATTTGTTTCTGTATGGTTATGCGCAGAGGTTGATATACCTATTTGTTTCCGCATGTTTATGCGCAGAGGTTGAGATACCCATTTGTTTCTGCATTGTTATTGTAGGCGTCAAAAAATGCTGAAAGGTATCCAAACACAGCTCAAAAGAAAGTCATCCAAAATGTCAAGAAAGAACACAAGTATGGACTGTCTCGCCGCGCGAGACAGACTTTACTGTCTCGCGCGCGAGACAGTCTTTACTGTCTCGCCGTGCGAGACATTCTTTACTGTCTCGCACGTGCGAGACAGTGTTTACTGTCTCGCCCACGCGAGACAGTCTTTTACTGTCTCGCCCACGCGAGACAGTCTTTATTGTCTCGCCCACGCGAGACAGTATTTACTGTCTCGCCATGCGAGACAGCATTTACTGTCTCGCAGGCGAGACAGCTCTCAGAAGGTCAAAACCGTTTTGTGAAACTGCCGACACGTGGCCACTAACTGTTCAAGAACATGGGGAACGTCGTGGGCGAGAATCACGTTGATAACTGCCAGAATAACGAAGTTTCAAAACGTGGGAAGGCAGTTACAAGAAACTGTCAGGCAGTTAAAGATTTCCGAGACACTGTTTTACTATCTCGCCGGGCGAGACAGCAAATTTGTTGTCTCGCTGGGCGAGACAGCAAACACTGTCTCGACCAACGAGACAGCAAACATTGTCTCGGAAGACAGTTTTCTTCTCGGGGCTATAAATACCCCCTGAGATCATTTTTTGGGGGAGGTTGGCACAAGTACGATCCAAGGCTGACCAGAGAGCACATTCCAGAGCAGAGAAAGCAGAGATTTCAGTTCCTGGAGTGATTCCTTGACATTCAAGCTTTGACTTGATTTCAAGAAGAACGACTATCTTACTCCGATAAGATATCGTTTCATATTCTCACTTCGATAATGAAGGAAGAATCATAAGCCCCCTCACGATTCAATCAGAATCTGTGAT
>BQKN01063970.1:0-13908 GCA_022839385.1 Asparagus kiusianus
GTCCTCAAAGTTGCTCCGATCGCAACACTTCTAACTTATCGATTCTCATCAATAGAACGATAAGTCCTCAAAGTTGCTCCGATCGCAACACTTCTAACTTATCGACTCTCCCCAATAGAGCGATAAGTCTTCAAAATTGCCCCGATCGCAATCTTCCCCGTACCAGGTCAGAACTATATTTCTGGCACTCATGGACTTCTTTCAGTGTTTAACATCGAAATAACACAGGAGGGATTCTGCTTTGCAACTTGATTCTGGGGGAATAATCAAGTATTTATCCCTAACAGTTGAAAATTTTCTAGAGTTATCTTACGATAGAAAATTTTTGAGTGTTCTTTGTAATTTGTTGTTTGAAGTCAAAACATGATAAATGCAAAGAGCACTAAAAGATCAGTATCACTTTTTATTCAAATGCCAAAAGGAAGTGATACAAGACAAACGTGTTCTCATCAGAAGAACATTACAAAAAAAAAAAGAAAACCAAGTTCACTCATGCATCAAATCAAAAGCTGCAAGTTGAGTCTTGAGCTCGGCCAATTCTTTCTCGTGATCAGCCCGCACCATAGCTTCAGCCTTGGCCCGGAGTTCATCCGCACTTGGTACGATGATGGCCGCCACCTTGTTCCTGGCCTCCTCTAGGGCTAAAGCCTGCGAATGATATTCCAAAGCACCATTAGCATCCTGGGTACTGAGGATATTGACAACATTTTCTTCGCGAGAGACTTCAGCCTTTAAGCGCAAGACTTCAGCCTCAGCTTCGACAAGCCTATCACGGAGTGAGTTTAGAGAAGCAGTCGAGCGTTCTAGTTCCTCTCGCTTCTGAATGTTACGCTCACGAAGCTCCGTGACTTGGCGCTCCCTCTCAGTTAACTCCCGCTCCAGCGATTCCCGTTGTATCACTTCGGCAATTTGAAGATTAGCCAGAGTTGATACAATTTGTGGCTGGAGGTCGCTATGACCCATGGTCTCCAAACGTTGTAATTTCTCCTCCAAACGGAGGATGACTTCTGAGCAGCGCTCGAACCATTGAGGTTCGCCTACACACTTGATCCCGTTCAAGCCCACTTCCAGAAGAGGTCGAAAGGAATTCAAAGTCCCTTGACCATTCATCAGGGACTTAACCACCATCTTCGCAAGAGTGTTTAGATACACCAAAGATACCTGAAGGAACTCAGGTGCATTAGCAAGCCTGACGATCGCACCCGAAGATACTCCTTCAGCGGCTGAGGTTGGTGCGTTAAGACGATGGCTGGTAGGCGATCCCGGTGCCGAAGCTGCAGAAGCAATCGAAATATTCAATTGTGAAGGGCTTGAGGTCAAGGCCATCAATGCCTTCGCTTGAGATGAGCTGGGCCCAGCCTCTGTTGGAGTGAGCGAGATCTTCATCACCGCTTTAGGTGAAGTGACCACCACAGAAGAGTCATGTAGGGTTTGCTCCGGCAAAGGAGCCGATACCTGCACGACCGGCTGTTCCAGAAGAGAAGTCGTAGCGGTAGTTTCAGGTAACGCCACAGACGAAACAGGGGTCTCGGGCAAGGCTGTAGGCAAAGCAGTTGCCGTAGGGGAGCCAGGTGTATGTTGCTCTTCTGCAGGAGCCGATGTCGGCACAGGATCTTGCTCTAGAGAAGCAGCCGAAGTAGTCCCAGGGGTTGGCGAACCTGCACGAAAAAACGGTCGGAATGCGGAAAAAGCGTGCGGGATAAGTCGAAACAAACTAAGCTTACCGGTGAGGTAAAAAGGCGTATAACCAGATGCCTTATCAGACTGAGCCTTGGGAGCGTCATCAAAAATGGTTACATCATCCATTGAATTATGCTCCTCATCTTCTACATCATCACCTGGCACGTTGCCAACTTCAGCATCCTCATCATCTTTTTCTTCGTCAGCTTCACCCCCGATCGAGGAGCCTTCATAATCGACTCGTTCCTCATCATCTTGAGCAGCCGAAGATCCAGGAAGACTTGTGCCAACAGCTGGTTTATTCATAAGTCCTGTTGTAGGACTAAGAATTAAGTCACCGGCTTGCGACACTAAGGCAGAAGGGGAAGGAGATGGATTCTCTTCGATTTCCCTCTGCTCCAAGATTGGAGACTCAGGGAGGTCCATCACTGGGGCGGATTCTGCATCTGCAGCCATTAATTCATCCTCTTCATCCTCAGCAGGATGATAAGAAGAGGCACCGCCTGAAAGGGCTGGCCCCTGAGAACGAAGCCCAGTTCTTCTTGGTAGGCCCACCACAGACGATTCCTGTGGCCCTTCATCTACAGCAGCCCGGATGGCTTCAGCCATTAACTTGGGTTTTTGTTGGCCTCTGGGAGGAGAATCAACCCGTAGTTTCCGGCGAATCTGTTTATCATACTTGCTGGTTTCATCTGCAGAAAGTTTTCGTTTCCCCGATGCTCTTGTAGTGGGAGGCTCAGCCACATGTTGTTCCTCCCTGGGAGCAGGCTCGGCTGTTTGCTCCTCTTCCTGTTCAGCAGGCTGGTTTTCAACGGCTAGGAATTCATCAATCCCTCTTAAACGGGATGTCTTTGACCCCCTCCTTGAAGAATACATGTGCCTAATATCTTTCAGGCATGATGAATTTATGTTGTAATTGGGAATCTGAGACGCTGCGTGATACCAATTACAGAAGCTTATGGAGGTGTAGGAGTTGGCAGTTTTGTGAGGAAGCCTGAAAACGGCCTTGGTACAACCTACTACAGAGTAATACCAGGCCCTGGCTCCTTCATATAGATTGCCCACAACTGATAGCTGAGGGCGAGGGTTCCCGACGTACACTTGGTCGTACCCAAATTGCCGAGCAAATCTATAGGGTTGGTAGGGCTCGATGAAGCAATTGACGCCTTGCCGGAAGACTAAGTAGCCTGGCCTAATGGAGAGAAGCCAATGAAAAACACCTCCGTTTAGCTGAGTGAATCCGTTGGGGCCTGCTACGTCTTGATATTCCGCACCATAGATACCACCCTCAAAATCAGG
The DNA here is from genome assembly GCA_022839385.1 of Asparagus kiusianus. Lineage (NCBI taxonomy): Eukaryota > Viridiplantae > Streptophyta > Magnoliopsida > Asparagales > Asparagaceae > Asparagus > Asparagus kiusianus. The sequence continues at coordinate 2,980 of BQKN01063970.1, forward strand.
GAAACATCGGTAGATATGGAAGTTGGTATCTCGCGCCAAGATTTGGCGAATCCTAACCATGTACCCCCCTTCCCATTTCGCAGACTCTAATCTCTGCACGAATGGGATGAATGAATCTCCTGGGGCAGAAGCTGCACTCATCAACGAAGGGCAGTGTAACACGTACCAAGCCATCAAGTAAGTATATGGCATTGGCACCCTAGGATTAGGAGTCTTGAAAGCTTTGCGACCCTCGGACTCCACCTCGGTGGTCTCGACGAAGTCCGAAGTCAACTCCCGCAATCCGAATTGTAGACAACCCACCATAGCACTGAGGAGGCTCACAGGCCTCCCATGGGCTAGAAGGACAGCGGGGTAGATCACCTCAACAGCAAGAGCATCGATCGGCCTAGTAGGGACGACGCACCGCTTGAGCCACAGCATCAAATACCCAGCTAGAAGCGCCGTATCGGAGATAGGGAGCAGAGCTTGGTAATGGAAACTCTCGAACTCCGTATGGGCAGGGAAAATATCTTCCTTGGCCTCATTGGTGTAGTGGGAGGTAGCATCGTCAATCCTAGTCTGAACCTCCTCTAAAGTGCTTGCAGGCAATCGGGTCACTAAACCTCCCTTATTGCCCAAGTTCTGGAATAGGTACTCCGCCCAAGACACCTGTTTAATGCCGCTCCCGCGGGCCCCCGTCAGCTGCATGCAGATATGGAAGTGACACATTACTTCCCATAAAGTGGCATAAATTTCAGGGCTGGCCTTCTTTAGAAGTTGGAGTTCCGCCGATCCCGGAACAAATTCTTCATACGGCAAATCTCCAAGAAGAAGACCCGAGACTTCGTGCATCTCATGAAGAGCGAAGCCTAACTCCCCCACAGGAGTGAAGAAAGTGCAAGTATCGGGGTTATACTTCTCCAGTATAGAGAAGAAGTGAAAGTGACTCTGGACCATTCCGAATTTAGTGGCCCGCACAGGAACTTTCAAACCAGCCTGGGAGAGAGGCGCATCCAGTTCGTCCAAAACAAACTTGGTCATCCGGGTCCACCACCCTGACGTTGGAGAATGAACCCAGCCAGGAGTTCTGAATCCTTGTGCGGGAAACTCCCCTTTCTTCTCCACAAATCTCCTAACAAAAGTCCTCGCGGGGCTAGCCACCTCGCCAAGGGGATACTCCTTAGCGAATAAGCCTGGTCGTAAAGCAGTCACCTGTCGACCATAACCTGCCGAACGGACCCCGTGGAAGGTCAAATTTCCAAGAGCAACCCCATCTTGATCCTTAACCAAGGGCCAATCCATGTGCCTCGGGACGGACGCACACTGGAAATAAGATATGGGGAACATTCTCTCCATATTGGGTAAGAAAAGGTTGCGGTCTCCAACTTTCCGCAGCCACTTGTAGTTTCCGTCATAAGCGGTGTCAGCATCAAAGTCAACAAAGTCCCCGAAGAGGTATTCAGGTTTGACTATTGGCTTACGGTTTGTGTGTTCAAACTTAACATCCGTAACCAATGTCCTAAGAGTTTCGGGAGAAGCTTTCGTGACTAACTCCGCGCGACTCTTATCCTTAATTTTGAAGACTGGGAGTTCTTGGCGCGAGTTGAATGTCATATTCATGTCCACGCCACCTTCATGTCCGAAATGGTGGCGAAAAAGAAGTGGTTCGCTGGTATGACGCACTGCAAAACGAAGAAAAAATCAGCTAAGTCAAAAGCAAAGCTCAGACGCGAAGGTCGAAACCCGCGTCAATTAAGTCAGACGCGAAAGTCGACATCCGCGTCAGTTAAGTTCAGAATCGAACCTCGCGTCAGAAGAATCAGACGCGAAGGTCGAACCTCGCGTCAGAAAAAATCAGACGCGAAGGTCGAACCTCGCGTCAGAAAATTCAGACGCGTGGGTCGACCCTCGCGTCAGAAATCTGAGACGCGGAGGTCGAACCCCTCGTCAAAAATATCAAACGACGGAGCCGAGCCCCGCGTTATTTGAAACGAGTTTCCTCGTTGGATCCAAAGATCAAAACTTGCCGAAGCAAGTTCAACGACCACGAAGGCCATGCTTACCACCGATCAAAGGAAGCTGGGACGGCATGTTCGCCTGAGCGACAGCGCCGCCGACTGGCACTGATAGTGCCGGATCTCGAGCCGCAGCGGCGTCAGATCGGGAAGAACGAGGGGCGTCGGATTTCTTGGGTGCCATGAGATCTCGTCGGAGGAGGTGAACAGTTCTTCGCCGGGGGAGAGAACGAAGATTTTCGTTGGAATTTTTTAAGAGAGTCGAATGACTCTGATTTGACCTAAAGCGGTCTATTTATAGACAGCTGGATAGGCTGTCAAATCCCAACGAACGGGATTCGAGATCAGAATCCCGCCCGAACCGACCCTCGCGTTCGGGTCGGTTGAAATTCCCAAACGCTGGGCTCACCCACGCGTTCCAATTCTCAAATGCATAATTTGTTTATGCATTGGATTATTATGATGGCAGCTCTTCAACTACCAAGGCTATGACACGGCCCCAGGTAAATAAGAGCTAGCAGCAATCATCAAGGCGACCAAGGCCGAGAAGAAATTGGTGACTCCGCGGGGGAGTCTATCGAGAGACACAAACAGATTACAGTCAACAACATTGGAATCATCTTGCTCGATCAGACGGAATGAGCAATCAATTCACAAGACTTTGGGGTCCAAAGTATTCCGAAAATTCGTCCCAGTCAACCGCGAACTTTCGAAAACTTTGGAGGGGGTTCTGTAGGCTGTCTAAAAATTACAATGGATAGCTGATTAAAACAAGCCCCTACGATGGAGGTCACCATCAAATGACTTTCAAATCACCGCAAACACAACCTCATTTCTGAGATGATTGATCTTGATGGCTGCGACAACAGCATGACTAATAGAGATGCTGATGAGCAGTGTAATGATTTTAGAAATAAAAGGTTGGACTTAGTTAGTGAGTTGCTGGGTAGAGAGTTGTGGGCAAATATTCGTCTAAAAGACACCATGGATGTTGATTCCCGTCTAAGCTCCTACAACGGAAGCTATAATCAAATAGTTTTCGGGTCGATAAGCGAAGAAACTGCAAATGGAGGACTTTTCACAAAGATCGAGAAGAGTTACAATTCGACGACACTTCCGATAAATGATGGAAACTCTATTCAGCAGTCCTCACAATCTACAGTGAAGGTTACAATCTGACGACTTTCACACTCTACAACAGCTAAAGCGAGGATTACAGAACAATGGTCTTTGCAACGCCTTACAGAAGAAGTCACAAGTCAACAAACTTCTTCTAAAACGCGGAAGTCATCCCCGCGTCACAATTATGGAAGTGCAGGCGACCCCCGCGTTTCCAAGTCACAAATTAACGTGAGCGACCCTCGCGTTCGTGGGAGTTCAACCCACACCGACCCCCGCGTCACCAAGCAGGCAACAAGCCAAAACGCGAGCGACCCTCGCGTTCATCAATGTTCAGCTAACACCCAACATCGCGTCACGATTCTAAGACACGAAGTTGGGTTCTGAACGCCAGATTGGGCGTTTGACTTGTTCAAACACAAGTCGAACGGTTCCAGAACCGTTTATCCCACGTTCTGAGGGATTTTCGCCCACGTAGGAGCGGATATAGGGGTCAGTTACAACCCCTTATCCCCCCTATAAAAACTCAACAAACTCAACAGAGTAAAAGATCAGATTTTTGATAATCGGATCAAGAGGCTGGCTCTTTGAAAACTGAAGAGTGAGCAGGTTGGATTTGAGAGATCTAAACCGCACAGGTTGGAGATTTAGCAGCAACGAAATCCTTGGAGATAGGATTTTTGAATCAATCTCAGGAGATCAGATCCGAGAGTATTCTTCGACAACAGATACAGCTTGATCATTAACCGAATTTTCGGTTCTAACAACTCTATCTATAGAGTTTTAACTCGTTCAGAGTTCTTAAACTCATTAAAGAGTTACGTATAAAACTTCCTACAGAAGTTCATCGTTCCCACGAGATAAGAGACGGTCGGATCGTCAACGGAGAGCAAATTCGACGCAAGCAATCGAAGGAGGCATTCCATCGCTACCAAGAAGAACCCAGTTTTAAACAAAGGGGAAGAACCAATTTCGTTCTCCTCTCTTTTGTAATCAAGTTGTAATCGAGATCAAAGGAATCAATTCAAATTTTCTTTTATCTTCTTTATTGCAATTTTCCTACATACAACAAGCAATGGTTTCTCCAACATAAACAATACGTCAACACAGTCTACATCCAAGTATTACCCCCCCCCCCGCCCCACCCCCACCCCCACCCCACCCACTCACACACACACAAACCACCTTTAAACTATGGTAATCACACAAAAAACACGTTTGTTTGTTAATGTATATATAAACCACCTTCAAAGTTGATTTGTGTTACAATCAATCTCTTCCTACTCAAACTTCACTAGAAAATCAAAACTAAGCTTAAAAAAATTCATCTTCATACGTGAATCGTATTTTAACAAGATCTAAACATTATCCAAATTCAATCCAGCAGAGTCCCAAGGGAGAGTTGAGGGGGGCAGATGGCAGTGGAGACCTATCCTCAGACGTCCAACATCCGATATCGACAGAAGCCAAGTCCAAGCTCTCATCCTTCTCCTTCATGACTCCCACATTGCCCCATCCTCATCTGCTGATAAACCTTCGTGGCAATTTTCAGCCTCCAAGTCTTTCACTGTTAGATCCATGTACAGATTCATCATGGATAGAGGTCACCGTTTCCCATATAATGCTGTCGTATGGAATAAGCTTCTGCCTAGCAAAGTTCAGTTGTTCTCTTGGCTTCTCAGTCTTAACAGATTGAAAACTAAAGACAGGTTATCAGCTCAAGGTTGGCTAGCAGACACAATCTGCCCCTTCTGTGATGACCACGAGTCCCACGACCACCTTTTCCTCTCATGCAATTTCACAAAGCAAGTCTGGGATCCATGGCTCTCTAAAATTGGTATTGTCTCCATCCCCACAAGCATCAACCATTGCTTCTCTATCTGTTCTGACAAATCCATCCACACATCCATTAGACTCCTCTGGGGCTGCAGTTTTCCTACGGTTTGCTGGGTTATTTGAAAAGCTAGAAATGACTTCATCTTCTCTAATCAGTCCTCCATGCCACAACATATCATCAACAAGGCAGTTCACTTTCTTCTTTTCTGGACAGGTGCTTCCTCATCCAAGACTGCCAGCAAGTTGAACAAGCTCATTTTCAGCTCGGGGCTTCCTGATATAGCAGAATCGAGTGCTGACAGCAATGGCCTTCCAAGTTCCCATGGGTAGTGGCTTCCTTGCTGCAGTTCTTTCCATACCAGTTTTTATTTTTGGTTTTCTAGTCTCAGCTTCCAGCGTCATGATGTAGCCTGGCTCCCCATTTTGTTGTTTTTTTTGGTCCCTGCTAGTTTTGATCTTATCTTATGTAAGAGATATCTTTTGGTGATTTGGCCTAATATCCTCCAACTCGGAGGCTCGGGCCTAATCACAATCAGATATCTTTTGTATACACTCTCTTTTTTGGTTTATATATACATGATAGGGCAGTATTGCCCTATTTTCATTCAAAAAAAAAAAAAAAATAGTCACTTGCCTTAGATGTAGGTGTGGGCGTGGACTGGTTCAAACTAAACCAGCCCAGCCTGCGTTGGGTCAAGACCTAGCACAACCAATAGTATGTCGAGCCCAAACCGATTCATAATATACCCGGTTCATGGGCTGGGTGGGTTCTGCTCTAAACCAAGGGACAAAGAAGTAGACCTAACCCCCCCCATGTTCGACTTGGCTCGGCTAGCAATGTCCAGACCGCCTTACGTGATAGTTATATACTGATATAATTTTAGTAGCAATTCAATTGAAAATTGTTATTTCGAGGAGTTTTAGCTGTAATTTTAGTAATAATTGAAATTTTCTGAACTCTATTCATTATTTTAGTGAATATTTATAATCATATTGATTTACTAAAAACGTTCAAATTATTGTGAATCTTTTATTATTTGAAATAATTTCATCACTAACTGTAAATTTATAGGGTTTAGATTTTTCAGAAAAATAGAATACAAAATTTTCTCTTTAAATTATACATAATAATCTAGCAAAAATTTTGAAAAAAGAAATTATAAAAATGCGGGCCAACCAATGACCTGAACTGCCTTGGGCCGAGTCGGGCCCACCTGGCTCCATGCGGACCGTGGGTTGGGCTAGATCCAGCCCCATACTGGAGACAAAGCCCTCGGGCTCGACCCGTTGAGGCCAGCCTTGGTTAGGGTCTGAATTAGCCCGGCTCAAAACCAGACATGCCATTTGGGCTGGGCCCACTCTACCCCCTATTAAATAGAAGAATGTGAGTTTTTAAGAGCATTCTTGGTTTAGTGAAAAAACTTAAGACTCAGAAAGTGGTTAATTGCAATGCAAACCCGCCTAAGAGGCAGACATAAAGTACGTCCACAGACGGCCAGCGTGTACCCCATATGGTCCGCCATTACTTTGTCAGAAAGCATCAATATTCCCAAACACAACAAAAAGGATGTATCCAAAAAAAGTACTCCGATCTAACGCCTAACGCCATAAAAGCTCCGAGAGAACTTTTTCAACCCATTGAAATGCACGACTCTGTCCAATCTGTACTTTGCTTCTTAAATAGCTAATAAATGTTTTGGATTCCAACATATATGAAATGATCTAGAGAACTGCTCCTACACTCCATTCCCATACTTGTTGCTACGTCACAATCATTTAGGGCCGGTTTGGTTGCTTAATAGGGCTTGGGAAAACCTGTCAAAACTGACAAAACCAAACTTTCCGGCACCAAAAGTGTTTGAGTGCCAAAACACGTTTGATTTCAAAACAAGTTTTTAGCGTTTTTATTTTCATTTCTTTTTTTTTTTATGAAAAACGTATTTGAAAAACTTATTTTTGGAATATATATATCGATGAAAATTTTATCTAAATGAAAACAAAACAACAAATTTTGTTCTTAAAATAAATACTTTCGTTTTCATTATGTATTATGATATGAATTTGATGAAATAGCTAGATCGATTGCCCAAGGATACATTATGCCAAAACCTTTGCACTAATTGCAAGGATGAAAATATATACATTATGACAAAATTCTTTTTTTATGACAAAACTGTCAGTTTTGACAGACTTTCTTGCAAAAACGCGTTTTTTTTGCAAGAAAGCCTGCCAAAACTGACAATTTTTGTCAGTTTTGGCAGACTTTCTGCCCATTTCAACACCTCTTTAACTCAACCAAACGCGACCTTAAGGCCTCACATCTCAAATGCCACAAATAATAACAGTAAATATGATTAAAATTAAAACAACAATATTTGGTTTGTGGATAAATTACTGTCACTGGTGATTCCTCGCCCAACGAAATTCTATTTGTGTTTTCTAGTTGGATAAGGATTCCATTTTGTGGTTGCTGCTAGTTCAACATAGACTCGGTTTATGCTTCCTAGTTTAATCAAAATGGAGTCGATAAATACATCATAATAGCTAGATCGCCCGCCTAAGTCATGGGCCGCTTACGCAGATTGCACCACGCTTAAAACTGGGTATATTGCTCGCTTAAGCATAACAATGGCCGGAGAGAATAGGTCGGGTTAGAATGGACAATGGTTCGAATCTTCAGAAGCATTCCTTTCTCTCTTGATGTTACAAATGTTCGTGTGTTGCTGTCTCGGTGTCCGCTTAGACGTCTGGAAGCTAGACGCTAGGCATGACGCCTACAAGCGCCTAGCGCTTTCTAAAACATTTGCTTATTCTGAATTACACTGTCGCAACAGATCCCTCCCTCAAAAGAATTGATCCAAAACCACAGGTTCTAATTGCTAGGTCACAATCAGTAGAGGGTCCCACTATTGGTCTCCAATCAATCCTAAATTCTTCAAGAACTCAAAATATGGGACCAATAGGGGGGACAAGTGAGGTGTCCCCATCCTATTGGATAATGAGTTGGCCATCATTAATGATGGTCAACTCATTATCCAATAGGAGGGAGACACCTCACTTGTCCCCCCTATTAGTCCCATATTTTGCGTCCATGTAGCAAAGCTCCAATCCTAAATGCTAAATCAGTCCAATTAATCAAACCTTGTGGATCTTAATTACCTCAAATAAACTATCCAAACGGATTTCAATTAATCACGACAACTAATTAAAAAAAAAAAAAAAAACCAAGGACCGCACTTCTTCCTAAATCTTGTAGCTTAGGTCACAATCACAAAGGGTCCCACTTTTATTCCTCAATCATCTAACTCAATCCAACCCGATCAAAATCACCAAAAATAACTTAAAAAAAAAAACAAGAATCAATAATTAAGTGTGGTAACAATCACTAAAGAGGAGGAAAAAAAAAATCAAGAACAAAAAATAACTAGCAATAAAATACAAAATCAAAGGATCAAGAACCCTGACCTTGTCTTGGCCGAGGGAGTCGATGAGGGCCACGATGTCGCCGGCGAGGTGGAAGATGGAGTAGGCGGAGACGTCGTCCGGGCCGTCGGAGTCGCCGTAGCCGCGGAGATCGGGGGCCACGGCGCGGTACCCGGCGGCGGCGAGGCCGAGGACCTGGTGGCGCCAGGAGTACCAGAGCTCGGGGAAGCCGTGGAGGAGGAGGACGGTGGGGCCCTCGCCCTTCTCCGCCACGTGGAGCCTGACCCCGTTGGCCTCCACGGTCCGATGAGTTATGGTGTCCATGGGGTTCGTTTCTGATCTCTCGAGAAGAGAGGAGGGGCGATCACGCGGTGCGAGAAGAAAAAAAAGGCGGGGATCAGTTTGGATGCGGGGCCCACCTTGGGTTTGCAGCTGGATGTATTTATTTGCACAAAGCCCCCTCAACTTATGAGTCTGAAAGATTATCATATAGTCCCCCGTAACTTTCGAAATATAACGGACCCCCTGAGTTCAATTTTGGGGTATCAGAAAATCCTCTAACAGCGTTAACCATGATTTGCACATGAGTGTGAAAATTACGCAACAGGATATAGTGAATGCTTTTATCTAGAGAGGGGGTTCTAAAAAATTTTAAGAGTTAAAAAGAAGATTTTCTGATAACCCTAAAACTTAATTAAAGGGGTTTCTAATATTTTAAAAGTTCTAAGGGTTGTCTCATAATCGTCCAAAGATAACGAGGGTTTCTAATATTTAGCTTTAAAAATATTAGGAACTTTGGAATCTTCAACATTCCCTGCTTTGGATGAGATGTCTCAAGACTATCGTCTCGATTTGAAAATTAACATATTGTTTTATGTCATTTAGATTTTTAAATAAAACCTTGCCTTTTGCTTCATACATATTTCCGGAAGAGCTTTGCTACAGGGACTTAAAATATAGGACCAAAAAGGGGACAAGTGAGGTGTCCCCATCATATTGGATAATGAGTTGGTCATCATTAATGATGGCCAATTCATTATCCAATAGGAGGGGGACACCTCACTTGTCCCCCCTATTGGTCCAATATTTTGGGTTCTTGAGAAATTTTTCTTTCCGGAATTGTTTGGAATCATCCATCTTCACTACTATTTAATTTGTCAAATTAATTATATGACCTCGTGGCAATAAAGTTGGGTCCAATGGAATGAGGAATTTGTTCCAATGTGGTCCCCAAATCCCAATACATGATGGTAGGAGATCAGATTCTATATGCATTCCTAATGAAAAGAAAGCCAAGAAATTACTTTTGACAATCAAATCAACATGACAAATATATATCATGCATGCAATTGGTGCTAACATGGTCAAAATTTTTTTTTTTTTTTTGTTAAAATACCAAAAAATTACCTCTTACAAATGAAAGGATCAATGAAATTGGTAATGATGGTACGAGATTTGAAGCACTCACATGAACTCTAATATTTTGATGCAACACAGGAGAAGATGCAGGCCTAGCATGAAGGTTAAGAGCCACTCAGCATAGCCAAGGAAACTTGCCTATTGAGCCCAAAATGAGATCTCAATTTATGACTACAGGCTTAATTAGCTTGAACCGAAAAGACCTCATATATGGGATTTATGAGGCAAGTCATCCTTGGCTACCAAAGTTAGGCTCTTATCCTCATGCAAGGCCCCCCTCCAACATTATACGTCTTGATTTTTGTTATGTTTCTATCTCTGAACCTCACGTTTCTCAATTTATAGACATTGCGAAGCCTGTCAAGAACTTTAGTTGCTCTGTTCATGAGGAATATATTCCTCTGGTCTAAAGAGATCAACGAGTCTTCGACGGATAAGAAGATAATATGTGCGAAAAAAGAAGAATACATAGTTCTGGATTAGCCAAATGATGTGTCCTCTAAGCGATATCAAAGGTCATGATACCAAAAGATTGTGATTCAAATTCTTTCTTCGAAACCTGAGTTTGACTTGAGTTAACAGGATAAGTGCAAGGAACAATGTTGATGTGTCATCGTTGTGCTTGTTTGATGGGTTGATCAAGCCTTCAACAGGGCAGTGTCGGTTGACATTCTGTTTCGTGGTAATTATTCTTGATATTCTCCTTTAGTTTGAAGTTTTGACCCTTCATTAATTTGACAGAAATTAAAGAGACTACTTTCAAATCATTAACTGTCCATATATAGGACCATTATATTACATTTCAATTAACAATTTTTTTTGGCTAATATGAGTCATGCAGACATACCCCTACGTACGTACATGTGCATTTCTATCAAGACCTTTGTAATATGGTATATATGTACGTGTGTGTGTGTGCGCGCGCGCGTATATAAGTAGTGGTCTCTCCACTACTTTTTTGTAGTGGAGAGGATCCAAATTCTTTTTAGGAACTCATTTATATATATAAAAAACCTCTTTATATCTTTCATGGATCCCTAGGCAACATCAATGGCTAAAGTTTGATAGACAACTGTTTGCTATCCACTTAAAGTTGACACAAGTTTTGCTCTCTCTCTCTCTCTCTCTCTCTATA
>BQKN01063970.1:18908-37367 GCA_022839385.1 Asparagus kiusianus
ATAATATTGTGTTAGTAGTGGGTTTAGTCCCACATTGGTTATGAGGACAAACCTCACCCTCTTCTACTTGTATATATATATGTACACACCCAATATTCAATTCAAGGGAAATTTACTCAAGACTCTCCCTCTCTTACTTTAACACCCTGGACTTATTATTATCAAGAAACACATCCTCCACATATTGATACAAACAATACAAGTTGATCACTGAAATGTCTTCAAGAGAATAACACATTCTAGGCTTATTACACGAACAAAGAAATAAACTCAGAACTTCTTGATGAAGTCAAGTATGTGCTCGGTTACTTCATGCGCCTTCTCTTGATTGATCCAGTGGCTAACTCCGGGCATTACTACTACTTCCTCGAGGAGCGGAACGAACTTCTTGAAACCACCTTTGTGTATGTAGTCTTGGATTCCTGGGTAGTGATAAGTCAGGTCCATGTCTCCGACGATGAACTTTGTCGGTACTTTGATCTGGCATCCTTGCCATGGCTCTGTTAACTCCCAGTTCCTACACCAACAGGATCGAATTAAAGGACAAACCTGTCACTTTCTGCGTAAAGATACAACTAGAAAGAGGCGATACCTAAAGAAAAAAGATAAAAAGTAGAAAATAGGGGGAAAATGAGATGTGGTAATTTCAATGCATTTTAATACTGGTCACAAAAACTAAATAAAAGATTGCACGTTACACATGCGAACTCTCTGTAAACAAAACTATATTTCACATAACTACCAAATAGTTTGGTCCATTTTGGCATAGCGTGCAAAACGTTTGAAAATGTCACATAACACCAAAAAGTTACCAGTATAATACCGCAATTTGACACAACTTTTGGTGTTATGTGACATTTTAAAAAGTTTTTTGATATCATCTCAAAATGCAAGAAAGTTGGTCGTGTGAAATTTGCTGTAAACTTAATACTTGCACGTATAGAGAAGTTCATTGTGTCTTTTTTAGGGGGCAAAAATGCCTCAGCCATATTGTTATGAAAGTGAAAAATAAAAATAATAGCTTGATGCCAAGTGGCTACAAGAATGCCATGTAACACTTTCCTGCCAAAATGAATGAGCTAAGAATCGCAATTTCAGCAGAATTGTAAATGGCTTCTATAACTCTAATGGGGTCTGAAATAAAAGAATTTGATCTCGCTAAAAACTGTAAGTTTGGCGCCACTCTTGTTACGGTAGTGGGCTTCTCAAACACGGAAGATTTCTATACAAAGTAAAAAGATAATAGAACTGAATAGACATAACAGAGAGGGGAAAAACAACACACAAGAATTTAATTTGGTTCAGTTAGTATCCTAAATTACATCCAGAAGCGAAAACATCTTGAGGGTTTCACTAATCAAAGAAAAGGTTACAATCAAAGAGATATTCCCTAGTCTCACTCGTACCCTTACCTCAGATTGCTCTTCCACCTTTCACATGCTTCTTCCACTCTTTTCATCAATACCCTAACGCTCCTTACATAATGAACTCAATCCTAAAGTGATTTAGACAAGTCGTAGTTAGGTGTTATAGTGGAGCTAATGGGCTGGTGAACTCAATCCTAAAGTGATTTAGACAAGTAGTTAAGTGTGATAAGAGGAGAAGACTAATTTTGAATTGCACACGATCAACACATGCATGTCACTTAGCACTTTGTAAAGTAGAAAGGTATGGGATCTTACAAATCCAGATTCCTGTAGTAGTTGATTGGTTTGGCAAATCCAGTCTTCTCATATTTGCTTGAAAAATAGTTGATGTCTTCTTCCGAGAGCCACGAAGGCAGTGCGATTTCATCATTTGGTGAACCCACACCGCGCCCCTCTCGTATGAAGAATGGCCTTGGATCCCGTGAGCTCAAGAATCTCTTGTGAACTGATTTAATATCATACCGACCAAATTCTGCCTCGGCAACTCCAGGTTTCTATCATACCATTATGAAATTCTCATTTAGACAATAAAGTTCAGAAAAACGTGCGGAGATTTAACACAAGTAGGATTAACGTAACATCAAGCCGATTATCCACGACAATTCCATTCGCAAAAGATTAAATGCACCAGTATACTCAATCAAAACCTGGAATTTGCAGATGTAGTAATCATCTCCATAAATAGACTTAAAGTAGTCGACAGGCTTCTTGGCAGGGTTCCGAGGATTAAATGCTACACTGAGGTTCACAAGTGCCTTCACCCTGTCTGGCCTGAACATGCACAAACTCCACGCCACCAGCGCACCCCAGTCATGCCCCACCACAAACACCTGCAAGAATAGGACAAGGATGTCAATAAAATTGACACTTCAAATATATAAATAGGTAAGAAATTTAAACAAAGACATCCTTTGTTTAAACTTTAAAGGGGCGAATAGTGTTGAGTTTAGAGGGGTGGTGGACACTAAGAATATTTTGTATTATTTCTTTAGTGGTACAACACTCAATACTTTATCTAATGCAAATTCTCTCTCTACTACAAACTACTACACTCTTTTACAAATACTCACTATTTTTTTCTCTTTCTTTATTTCTCTCTTTATTTTTCTCTTGCTACTGGGATGATATCCACCAAAGGCTTTGGGGGCTTATTTATAGCCTTGGTTTTGTGGTTGGTAAGTACTATAGATGGGTAGGTGATGACTGTTGGTTACTATAGAAATGATGGCTAGGGTAGGGGTAGCTAGCTAGGTGATGATTTTCACACTCTCCCACATCACCAACTTCTCCATTCACGAGTCCAGGCGAAATTCTAAATTCTTCTTGAATGCTTGAATTTCTTCTTTCACAAATTGTCTCCATTATCATTCTCGGATAGCTCCTTCACATTTTCTATTCCAGCAACATTAGCATACTTGGGATTTGGCTTCCTAGGTCTAGTCAATCTTCGAGCTTCTCTTGTTTGTTCTTGACTTATATCTTCTATCTTACTTGGGCGCTCCTCTTCTTATGTTATCTGATGAACATTAATCTTCTATGGATTCATCTGCTTTGGAGATGTGTGAGAACTTGGTTCTATCTTCTCTAATTGTTGCAATTCTTCTTCTTGACTTGGCTCCCCCAGCTTCTTCTATAACTGATCCTCTAGATTATTGGAGTATGGGAGTATAACTTCTTGTGGAGTCCACCAAGACAAGGCTTCGTCGAACACTATATTTCTTAATATGTAGCACTGTCCAATTGTGGGATCACAGCATCTCTATCTTTTCTTTCACTATCATACCCCACAAAAATACACCTTACAGCCTTTTTGTCAAACTTGCTGCGTAAATAAGCAAATACAAAGACATAACATACACAACAAAAAACTCTAAAAATAGCTTACGATTAGATTGATATTCCACAACTTTTAGAATGGTGACATGAACTCCAATTTTAGTTGTGATAACCGATTGATCACGTGCGTCATAGTTTTCATGCACTCAACCCAAAAACATCCTGGCATGTTCTTGTTATGAACCATAATTCAACATATCTATGCAAGACGAATATTCTTCCTTTAAATAACCCCATTTTGTTGCGGAGTATTTGGACACATTAGTTGTCGATGAATCTTATGTTGCTTCAGATAATCATAGAACTCCTTTGATGTGTACTCTACTCTGTTGTCTATGCGTAAGCGAATCTTCTTCTCGAGTTCTCCTCGGAATTGCTTAAATTTGGATAGTGCATCAGATTTTTCCTTTAGGAAATAAACCCAAACATATCTCGAGTAATCATCGAATAAAAGTGATCATGTACTGCATCCCACCGATTGATTCTTACTTCACTCGATCAAATACATCTGAGTGTATAAGCTTCAAAGATTTCTTTTGACTCTAAACTGTGACTCCTAATACGATAATTGATGCGTCTTTCCGTATTGACAACCTCCACCTACGATCCCTCCTCGAATATCCAAGTGTGTAAGACCCTTCAACATTGACTTCTCCATCATGATCTTGAGCTTGTGATAGCTCACATGGCCAAGTCGAGCATGCCATAAATCAGTCGTCTCATTCTTCTAAGCTTTATCTATGCATGTCCATTCTGCTAATATTACATAAATAGATTCAACTCTTCGTCCCACCATGACAGGTGCTCCTGGTAGCTTCAAATTTCGATAGACTTTTACATCTTGCGGCTCAATTACTACATAGTTTTCAGAAGTTATCAATTAAAAAACAGATAGAATGTTCTTTTTCATACCCGATCATAGTATACATCTTGTAGTTTTATCTAGTTCGGGTTGTAGCATAGTGTGAACACACTCTTTTCAATGTGTGTTATAAGAAATATTGAACTATTAGCTATCACAACTTCTAGACCGCCTTTATACTCCTTCATATTTACAAGCTTCACATTTTCTCCCATCTTGTGATTGGAACAACCAGAATCGATGATCCAATCTTTAATGTAGCTAATTTATTCTCGATCTGAAACCGTTGTTAGTGCGGACTCAAATCCCTCCACAATCGAGGTTAGTGCAATATCAACAACCTCTTCTTCGTTAACTAATACATCTTCAATGATGGCCACGGATGCTTGGGCATCCTATTCTTCTTCATCTTCTTGACACATGCACAATGTTACAGCATTGCCCTCTGCAGATCTTCTCTTACAGCGACAATCTCTAGCGAAATGTCTTTTCTTCCCACAGTTGTAGTAGCTACTATTAGGTTCTCTTGCTTGACGATCACCTTGCTCTTCACGCTGTTGTGTTCTGCCGGTGTATAGCCGTCCTAGCTTCTTCCTTGAGCCAACCTTTCTATATTCCTCTTTGCTTGCGCCTCTTGGTTTGCCTCTCTCCTTGCTGCTAAAGAGTGCTTCATCTTTAATTTTTATTGAAATGTCGGCTATTTGTTTGGCTAGGGTTTCCTGTGTAGCAAGAAAACTCTCCAACTTTAATAATATTGGTTGAGTCAGCCAACTATGTATAGCAACAACGAGCCATGATACTCTGATATTAAACCATGAATGATTATTCTTCGCATCCTTACATCCGACACTCTAGAGCCAAGATCTAACTGAGCAATATCTGAACAGAGTGATTTTACTTACTTGAAATACTGACTAATTGTTAAATCCTACTGTTGCAAGGTCATCAGTTGATTCTTAACGAACTGAAGTCGAGCGTCATTCTTCTTTGAGAAAACTGTGGCGAGCCTATCCCATGCCTCTTTCGGACTTCTAGCATCTCGCATATAGTCTACGAGATCTTTTATTATCATCTCCAGCACATACATAGCCTTGTCGGCTTTGATGTTCCACTTCCTTAGTACTTCGCCAGCTGCCTGAGGTGCTATAGTTTCAGCACCCCCGATGACCTCCCACAGGTCTTGTTCTTAAAAATATGACTTCATACAAGTCTCATAGTAGTTGTAGTTGTTACCATTTTCTTAAGTGTAATAGTAGTACTTGCCAAGTCTGCTATTGTGACGTGGTACTGCTTCAGTATCTTCATGTAAGGCTGGTCCCTGACCAACTAACTTCACAGTATTGGGCTGAGCACAAACTTCGAATGTCAATAACACCGATAGGATCATAGTAGGAGAGAGCCGGTCTCTGACTGCCTACCCTGATACCACTCGTTGAGTTTAGAGGAGTGGTGGACACTAATTTTTTTTTATTGTTATTTCTTTAGTGGTACAATACTCAATGCTTTCTTTAATATAAACACTCTCTCTACTACAAACTACTACACTCTTTTACAAATACTCACTATTTATTTTTCTCTTTCTTTATCTCTCTTTATTTTCTTCTTGCTAATGGATGATATCCACAGAAGGCTTTGGGGGGTCATTTATAGCCTTAGTTTTGTGGTTAGTAAGTACTATAGATGGGTAGATGGTTACTATTGGTTAGTATAGAAATGGATAAGGTAGGTAGGGGTAGGTAGCTCGGTGATGATTTTCACACGAACAGACCCTAAATAGACTCCTAAGAGTGTTGTTGTTCTGAACTTACTACTTCTCTAGTTTTATTTTGCAGATAGACCCCAAGTGAAATTTTCTAACTCTTTTATTCTTAAGGGGTCTATTTGATAAAAAATTAGTTTTATCTTTCTCTGAGGGTAAAAGAGTCAAGAAAATTTTGACTACGAGGGTTGATCTGCAAAAATAAAACCGTAGAGATAGTCAGTTCAAGCCAGTGATGTGACGGGGTTTTATCCGCTACTAACCCCTGTTTAAAAGATGTTGGTACTTTCAATAATGAGCATAAACTGTGCAAGGTGTACAAGATTAGCTAATATAATATTGAATCGTGAACATTGACGCACTCAACCAACAGTATTGAAGACAAAATAGCAGCCAAGTCGTAGCTTGTAGATAGCTTTCATGATGATCCATATGCTACAAAACTTCTTTGTATCCTTTGATTGTCGGTAGCTTACATAAGACAATTCAAGTATTAAATTTTGGTTCAACAAGAATTGCAACCTCTGCTTGACGTGCGGAACCCGTGTGCAGTTAAAGTAAATGTATTGTTTGGGATCATTCATTGGATCCAAACACGTCAAGCCTCTACGCAAGAATAATTTGACTAAAAACAAACAAGTGTAGGCTGTCTAAAAATTACAATGGATAGCTGATTAAAACAAGCCCCTACGATGGAGGTCACCATCAAATGACTTTCAAATCACCGCAAACACAACCTCATTTCTGAGATGATTGATCTTGATGGCTGCGACAATAGCATGACTAATAGAGATGCTGATGAGCAGTGTAATGATTTTAGAAATAAAAGGTTGGACTTAGTTAGTGAGTTGCTGGGTAGAGAGTTGTGGGCAAATATTCGTCTAAAAGACACCATGGATGTTGATTCCCGTCTAAGCTCCTACAACGGAAGCTATAATCAAATAGTTTTCGGGTCGATAAGCGAAGAAACTGCAAATGGAGGACTTTTCACAAAGATCGAGAAGAGTTACAATTCGACGACACTTCCGATAAATGATGGAAACTCTATTCAGCAGTCCTCACAATCTACAGTGAAGGTTACAATCTGACGACTTTCACACTCTACAACAGCTAAAGCGAGGATTACAGAACAATGGTCTTTGCAACGCCTTACAGAAGAAGTCACAAGTCAACAAACTTCTTCTAAAACGCGGAAGTCATCCCCGCGTCACAATTATGGAAGTGCAGGCGACCCCCGCGTTTCCAAGTCACAAATTAACGTGAGCGACCCTCGCGTTCGTGGGAGTTCAACCCACACCGACCCCCGCGTCACCAAGCAGGCAACAAGCCAAAACGCGAGCGACCCTCGCGTTCATCAATGTTCAGCCAACACCCAACCTCGCGTCTCAATTCTAAGACGCGAGGTTAGGGTCCTGAACGCCAATGTGGGCGTTTGACTCATTCAAATATGAGTTGAACGGTTTCAGAACCGTTTATCCCACGTTCTGAGGGATTTTCGCCCACGTAGGAGCGGATATAGGGGTCAGTTACAACCCCTTATCCCCCCTATAAAAACTCAACAAACTCAACAGAGTAAAAGATCAGATTTTTGATAATCGGATCAAGAGGCTGGCTCTTTGAAAACTGAAGAGTGAGCAGGTTGGATTTGAGAGATCTAAACCGCACAGGTTGGAGATTTAGCAGCAACGAAATCCTTGGAGATAGGATTTTTGAATCAATCTCAGGAGATCAGATCCGAGAGTATTCTTCGACAACAGATACAGCTTGATCATTAACCGAATTTTCGGTTCTAACAACTCTATCTATAGAGTTTTAACTCGTTCAGAGTTCTTAAACTCATTAAAGAGTTACGTATAAAACTTCCTACAGAAGTTCATCGTTCCCACGAGATAAGAGACGGTCGGATCGTCAACGGAGAGCAAATTCGACGCAAGCAATCGAAGGAGGCATTCCATCGCTACCAAGAAGAACCCAGTTTTAAACAAAGGGGAAGAACCAATTTCGTTCTCCTCTCTTTTGTAATCAAGTTGTAATCGAGATCAAAGGAATCAATTCAAATTTTCTTTTATCTTCTTTATTGCAATTTTCCTACATACAAAAGATGACGACTCCGCTGGGGACTAGCTTTTCCGATGAAGAAGTGGTGGCGCAGTCCGACGTCCACCTCATGGGAACGACAGTAGAAACTCTCATCGTAGAGTTTGATCAAGCAAAGTATGAGGAAGCACTATCCTCTGGATCGCTTAGCCCCAAGGCTAAGCATGATGTACGCAAGACCTCTAAGAATGTCAATTCTGTTGTCGACGTGCCGAAGAAAGCCCTCTCCTTCGGCCAGGAACTCAAGTTGGCTCTGCAGGCGGATTGTCCCACCTTCGCGTCAGCCCAACGTGCTTCGGGCCACAAACGGCCTTTGGAAGAGACGAGTCCTGTGAACGTCAATGACGTTGCTGCTAAGGCTTTGAGACAAGCCAAAAAGAACGCCGCTCGCCGACGGAGAAGATCCATACGACGAGCACACTTACGTGAGAGCCGAATGTTGGCTCAACGCGAAGATCGCGTTCCTGAAACTTCAGCCGAACTTAGCGTTCCCAAAACAGAACGCTCGCTTCGTGGCAATGAGCCCAACTACGAGCCTCGGCTAATTCAGCTGAAACGCGACCCTGAGTGGCGCGTTGTCTCCTCAAAACGCAGCCCTCAGAAGGAAGCTGTCAAACGCGACCCTCAGGGAAGCGTTCAATCAAAACACGACCCTCGCGGGTCTGTTTCAGCTGTCAAACGCGACCCTCAGGGAAGCGTTCAAACGAAACATGACCTTCGCGGGTCCGTTTCACCAATTAAACGCGACCCCCATGGGCGCGTTCAAACAAAACAGGACCCTCGCGGGACTGTTTCATCATTCAAACGTAGGCCTCGGCCTAACGTTTACAAATCCCAACGTGACCCTCGCGTTAATCTTCAAGAACGCCACTCTGGTTCTGTTCTTCAAGAACGCAATCTTCAGGAGGTCCGCCAGGTTCAGAAAGATCAGCGTGGTTTCAAAATCCACGTTCGACAAGAACCAATCTCACCTACCCAAGGGCAGGGGGTTCCATCTCCACCTCCTAGCCCGGGGAAAATTTCCTCCCAAATTCCTGACTTACGGGAATTATTGTCGAGAGGAAAATCAACAGCACAAGCAGTTCACTCGTGTCAATGTGAGAGGCTTATCTCGGCAGTCCTGTCAGAATGCCCTTGTTGTGCATCCACACCTCGGCAGTCAGTATTCGACAGGTTAACAAACGTTGTTAGGCCTGCCAAACGACAACGCCGCAACAGAAAAAAGACAACTGAAACAGAGTACCCTCAGGTCACTATCAACATGATCGGCCGAGGGAAGGCCTCGCATACTGATTCTAACGAGTCGCAAGAGAGTCATCCACCAACTGTC
Organism: Asparagus kiusianus; assembly: GCA_022839385.1. Lineage (NCBI taxonomy): Eukaryota > Viridiplantae > Streptophyta > Magnoliopsida > Asparagales > Asparagaceae > Asparagus > Asparagus kiusianus. The sequence continues at coordinate 28,220 of BQKN01063970.1, forward strand.
CGAGAAATTTGTGACCAGTTCGAAGGAGTATATCAGAATACTCGGACTCGGACGGGAACTATTCGCCCAGTTGACTATCAAAAATTAGCCAAGGGCATTACAACAAGTGAGGAACATTCAGCAATAGCTGAATCTCAATCTTCAAGCTCTGTTGGAGCACGCGAGGTTCTCGCTTACACAACAGGGAGCCATGAGGACATAGTCAAAAGAGTGGACGAACATAGTGCCATACTCCAGACGCAACAGGAAACACTTCTCCAATTAAAGGAGATGTTGGCCCAACTTCTTGCTGAAAAAGGCCACAAACCTGAATCTTCCCGGAGAACAACTTCGAAGGGGAAACAAAGAGTGCACGAACATTCAGATCGTGAGACTCACAATCTGGGATCTTCGTCTGAAGGTGAGAGGGAGATAGAAAAGGAACTGCACCCACAATCCACCAAAATGGATGAACTGGAGGCTCGTCTCAACGCAATCACTAACAGGAGCGAGCTCCGCGAAGAAGGAGTGGTTCGGCCTTATCCTGCGGAATGGGATACAGCCCCTTACCCGCCTAAATTTAAGGCTCCCACCTTGCAACCGTTCGACGGCACGGGATCGCCAAATCAGCATATTTACTATTTCAAATCCCAAACTGGAGACGTGGTAGCAAATGACGCCATATTGACTCGCCTATTCATCGGCACGCTTAAAGGAGTTGCCTTTGAATGGTTTATGAAACTGCCTGCCGGGTCTATCCAGAAATGGGTAGACCTGGAAAGGCTATTTTTGGCCAGGTTCTTTGAGGACGACACGGAGGTTTCAGTCCCAACTCTCCTCGCCACCAAGCAAAGAAAGGGAGAGTCCATCAAAGCCTACGTGGAAAGATTCCGCAGCATGGCATTGCGATGTCCCTCAGGTATGACTCAATCAACCCTGGTTGAAACTTGCAGGCACAACCTGCAGACCCAGCTCCTCGCTCAGATGGGAGTAGCGGAGTGTCGCTCCTGGAGACAACTAGTTTCCCAAGGAGAACAAGCAGAAGAGATAGTGGCAAGAGTCAAAGCTGAAGAAGCACCACAACCCAAACCGCAACAACAACAGCAACGTAATCAGAACAATGCTCAGCGGTCTAAAGGGAAAGAGACTCTAGCAGCCGACTACACGCGAGTGCCACCACCTACCAAGCAAGGCAAGGCGCCAAATCAACAAAGAGCGCCCAAGCAGTATTCGTTCAAGGAGGAGCACGTGGATACCTTATTCCAATTGCTCCGAAAGAACAACAAGCTCCAGTTGCCTGAAATCAGGAAACCAGATGAAGCGGGGAAGGTTGATGATCCCAACTATTGCCGGTATCACAGATTCCTTGGACATCCTACCAAGAAATGCTATGTCTTCAAAGACATCTTGCAGAATTTGGTAAACGCTAATGTGCTCACCTTGAAGCCAGAGCAGAAGACAGTATCCACTAATATGATAGCGGTCCAGTTTGGTAACTTTCCCCCGGTGGTGACTGCGAACGGTGTTGTACCCATCCGCAAGGGAGAAATGCACCTAAAGAATGCTGACTTGCATAATCAGAAAGGCAGGGGGTTGGTACCCCTCACCACCCCAAAAGGGGAAATCATGTGGGTCCACCCTGACTTGCTTGGAGATCAACAGTGGACGAGCACATCGTCCAGAAAGAAGGGAGGTAAGGCTAAATCTTCCAACATGATTAGCCCCTCCATTACCGAAAATGATGACCACCTTAAACCTCTTACCGATTCAGAAGAGGAAAGGATCGTCCTGGCAGCATATCCAGGAGACAATCCAGGCACTCGGTCGGGAAAAACCTATTTGAGGGATTACGGTCAGAATGCCCAAGGGGTGGAAGAGCAACCCCAAGACGCTGGGGGTTCTGTGCCGAAGAAACCGGTCGACAAAGGCAAACAGAAAGAGCTCCGGTTCAATAAAAATCTTCACCAGGAACTCGGGGAGCCAAGTACTCCCTTTCAATTCAACGTCATGGCACAACTAGCTAACATACCGGCTAGGATCACTTTATACGAGCTCTTGAAGTTATCTAAAACTACCAAGGAAGCTCTGATCGAAGCTTTAAAGAATACGGAGAGCTTTATTACACAAGTCACTCCGATTCCCGAGGCTTCTGACGATCAAACTTGTCTGCAATGCCTGCAAGCGGCGAGAAGTCTACCATGCATATCGTTCACACAAGAAGACATGCAGGTCAAACACGAACATGACCGACCACTGTACTACACAGGGTATATTGGATCTTCGGAAATTAGTCGTGTTCAAGTTGACCCGGGCTCAGCGCTCAGCATCATGCCCTATAGGGTCATGCAGGTATTAGGGATTCCTATGCACCGACTGCACACTACCCAGACTACTATCTTCGGGTTCAACGCAAACAGTACCCGACCCCTGGGAAAGATCAAGCTCAGGTGTCAGATCGGAGATCTCAAGTCGGAGGTAGCATGCTACATCATAGATGCGGACACGTCTTACAATCTTTTGCTAGGACGACCGTGGATACATGCAAACCGCATAGTCCCATCCACCTTGCACCAAGTTATGAAGTACGCCAATGACGAGGGCGAAGTTCGAACCCTAATCGCAGAAAAATACCCCTTCCGAGGAGTAGAGAACTTCCACACCGACTCCGTCTTCTATTTAGAATCCCAAGAGAAAGAGGATGTAGATAGCGGTAATGAAGCTGACATTGAGCCAGATCCTGAGGAAGATTGTCCTTGGGAATTAAACTTTGATGTAATGGGTCAGGGTGAGAGCAATAATGATGTACCGAGTGAGGGCGAGTGGTGCATTAATGAAGATTTCATTTTAGCGTACTTGTCTGATGTTCCCTCTAAAAACAAACAAATAGAAAATGATACAGGTACCAACCCATGGCACGTACTGTGCGCACAGGCATCACTCACATTGCCAATCGGATCATCTTTCGTTTCAGATGAAGAAATAGAAGATGCACAGAAGGCTTTCTTCAAAGTCCCATCCAAAAGGAAAGGGCGGAAGCCGATCTGTTTCGGAAAAGTCAAACCGATACAACTCAAACGAGGAAGTTCGGAGGAAGACGATGGAGTTCCTCAATTCCATTATCATGAACCTAACTCTCTCCGGTTAATGAAACAAATGGGGTATGACTTTGACGAAAAGCAAGGTCTAAACTTCGGGAAAGGAAGGCGAACACCAATCCGAATGTCCCTAACCCCCGAAGGGAAACCCCCAGATTACTACCAAAAGACTAGAAGAGGTTTAGGATTTGTCACGCCTCCCGCTGTTTCGGAAAATGAAATAAGTAACTATCTGCGTCAGGACCACTCATCCCGAACATCTGCATACGAGTCCGATGTCAGTATCGGATCTCTTTTTAGAAATCTGACCGTGAATATGGTTTCAGTTGGCCATCCAGATGAAGATGCAGGGAATGATGAAGGGTTAATGGAATCGACCAATGACCCTTGGATCAAACGTCTTAACATCTTATGGGATATGCGATTCGAACAACGTGAACCACCCACTGAAGATAAAGTGGTCCAGGTTAACATGGGAGATGAACATGATCCTAAGCCTATTTTCATAGCCGAAGCTTTATCATCGTCCGAGAAAGAAGATCTTATATCTCTCATCCGAGAATATATAGATGTCTTTGCTTGGAATTATGAAGACATGCCCGGGCTTGACCCAAAAGTGGCCACACATCGTCTCAATATCGATCCGGATGCAAAACCCGTTAAACAACAACAACGTAGGTTTCGTCCAGAGATCATGGAGTCAATCGAGTCGGAAGTGAAAAAGCTTATAGACTCAGGTTTTGTCAGGGAAGAACAACACCCAGACTGGGTGGCTAACATTGTTCCAGTTCCCAAGAAGAACGGTAAGGTCCGGATATGCATTGACTTTCGCGACCTTAATGCAGCTTGTCCAAAAGACGAATTTCCACTTCCTATCACGGATGTTATGATCGATAACACCTGCGGATATGAAAGAATGTCTTTCATGGACGGTTTCTCCGGGTACAATCAAATCAAAATGCACCCGGACGACGAGAAGCATACTGCATTCAGAACACCGCTGGGGGTGTATTGCTACACAGTGATGCCCTTCGGCCTGAAAAATGCAGGTGCAACCTATCAACGTGCAATGAACACTATCTTCCACGAACATCTGCGTAAGAAGATCGAATGCTACGTTGACGACATCGCAGTGAAAAGCCAACATAAAGGGGATCATCTTACAGACCTGAAAACGATGTTTGAAATCATGCGAACACATCAGCTGAAGATGAATCCAACAAAATCATTTCTCGGAGTATCAAGTGGAAAATTCCTGGGATTTATTGTCACATCCAAGGGAATTTCTCTTGATCCAGAGAAAATACGTGCCATCCAAGACATGCCACCGCCGAAGAACCTCAAAGAACTCCGAGGTTTGCAAGGCAGACTAGCCTACATCCGTAGGTTCATATCTAATCTTTCGGGGCGCTGCCAACCTTTCTCGAAGCTCATGAAGAAGGGAGTGTCCTTTGTGTGGGATGGGGAATGTCAAAAAGCGTTTGAAGAAATCAAGAAATATCTCACACAACCACCGGTTCTCGTGGCCCCTATATCAGGAAAACCATTCCTATTATACGTGAGAGCCATGGAACGTTCTTTAGGAGCATTATTGGCTCAGAATGACGACCAAGGTCATGAGCAAGCCATCTACTATCTAAGCAGGACCATGATGGGAGCCGAACATCGGTACAACCCGGTCGAGAAAGAATGTCTCGCTTTGGTATTCGCGGTTCAAAAGATGCGACATTACCTAGTTGGACAGACAATTCATGTCATCTCGAAGGTGAATCCTTTGAGAGTCCTGATGACGAAACCATCGTCTTTGAATTGTCGGATTGCAAAATGGGCCATTCTTTTGTCACAATACGACATGCAATTTATGCCCCAAAAGGCAGTCAAGGGTCAAGCATTGGCAGATTTCTTGGCCGATCACCCGGTGCCAGGGACATCTAAGTTGTATGAAGAGTTGCCCGACGAAATCGCCGAAGCTTGTGTTGCTCAAGAATCTACACAAGTGTGGAAACTATTCTTTGACGGCGCGTCTAGAGCAAACCCTCACGGAGCGATTACTGCGGGAGTAGGAGTGGTGCTCGTATCGCCTAACGGTCACGTAATCCCAAGAGGATTTTCCTTAATCGAACCGTGTACCAACAATGTAGCTGAGTATAACGCGTTGCTACTAGGGATGCGACTTGCCGAAGAACTCAATATTCGGCGCCTTGAGGCTTATGGTGATTCTCAGCTCATTGTAAATCAAGTCCGAGGGGAATACGAAGTACGTCATGAGGACTTAATCCCATACTACTTCGCAGTGCTGAAGCAAGCTAAGCAGTTCGAGGGATTCTTTATCGAATACATTCCACGAGCCCAGAACGCTTACGCAGATGCTTTGGCTTCATTAGCGACCTCGTTGGCATTACCACCAGGAACCGAAACGACAATCCCAGTCTCAGGACGTGAACTATACTCCTCCAAGATTCCTAAGGAGGAAAGCTCAGACAAGACAATGACGGAGGAAGTCTGTACGACCTCTATAGAATTCGAGTCTAGAGATTGGCGATTTCCATATGTTGACTATGTCTTATACGGAATCTTGCCTGACAACCCCAAGGAAGCGGCCGGCATCAAACGAAAGGCCCTCCGATTCTATTACAATACAGTCACTCAGACTCTGTATCGTAAATCCCATGACGGTATTTTGCTCCGATGTCTTTCTCAAAAGGAAGCAAAAGAGGCCCTCAAGGAAGCTCATGAAGGGATGTGCGGAGCTCATCAGCCCGGAGCTAAATTAGGGGATCGCCTCCGACGAATTGGCTATTACTGGCCAAAGATGTTCTCAGACGCGGTTGACTACGCTAAACGTTGTCACGCGTGCCAAATTCATGGAGATTTCATCCACCAAGCACCTGGGAACTTACATCCCACATTTGCATCATGGCCATTTGAAGAATGAGGTATGGATATCGTAGGTCCAATTTCTCCTCCGACTTCTAAATGACATCGGTTCATCCTGGCTGTGACCGATTATTTCTCCAAGTGGGCAGAGGCAATCCCGTTGAAAGAAGTCAAAACTTCCAACGTAATCAAATTCATCAAACACCATGTTGTCTACCGTTTTGGAGTCCCGAGGCGAATAGTTCATGACAACGGGACACAATTCGTCAGTTTTGGGTTCCAGAGGTTTTGTGACAAGTTCAGAATCCAGAGCGTTGCATCTACGGCATATTATCCGCCGGCGAATGGTCTTGCAGAAGCCTTCAACAAAACCATTGTGAAACTTCTCAAGAAATTTGTCTCCAAGAGTAGACGCGATTGGGATGAAAGACTCGGCGAATGTTTGTGGGCTTACCGCACAACGGTAAGGACCCCTACAAGAGCTACACCATTCTCGCTGGTATATGGCTGTGAAGCCGTATTACCACTAGAGATTCAGATTCCTTCTCTGAGAGTCGCTATCACGACGGGGCTAACAGAAGAAGAAAAGCATCAACAGCGCCTGCAAGAACTTGAAACCCTAGACGACAAGCGACTTCAAGCTAAGCAGCAGATCGAACTATATCAAGCTCGGATTTCCAAAGCCTATAATAAAAAGGTTAAGGAACGAACTTTCAAGAAAGGCGATTTGGTCTTGGCCAACAGACGACCCATGGTGATGACACACAAAACCAAAGGGAAGTTCAATCCTAAATGGGAAGGGCCCTTCGTAATAGACTCAGTTTATTCGAACGGAGCATATCGTCTTATCAATCAACAAGGAGACAGGCTCATGATGCCAATCAATGGGAAATTCTTAAAGAGATATTTCCCGTGAATCATGTAGCCCCCTAATCCCCAGCCAGATCAGGCTGGGGGTTGCCTATTTATAGTGTAACTCTATTTTGTATCTCGTCAAGTTAACACTACACTTCTGACGATTGAAATTTTCTGGAATTACTCCAAGTAATAATAAAGAGAATTTCGTTCTTTTCAGTTAACACTATATTTATAGCATTTGCATTACTTTTTCACTGTCTTGAATTATATTTCAACAAAAGTGATAATGCAAAAACAAAACGGTATCATTTTCATTCAACATTGTTAACTCCAATACAAAGTGACGATGAGCAAAATGAAAATGATACAGAAATCCCTTAATAAAAGAAAAAGGGGTACAAGACTTAAGCATCAGGTTTCATTAACTTGAGAGATTTCAGCCTGGATTTGAAGGCAGAGAGTTTCTTTTCATGAGTCACCCTGACTCGTTCTTGGATCTCTCTCCTGAGCTTAGCTTCGATAGGTTCGGCAGCGACAATGTCTTTACGAATCTTCTCAGCCGCGTGGAGCGTACGGCAAAAATCAGTGTAGATACGATCGCTTTGAAGCCCTAACTCTTTTCGAGCGTCTTCGTATTGAGCCAACTGAGTTTTCTTCTGGTCTAACTCCGCCTCCAAGCGAGCAATGTCTTTTTCAGTGGCACGAATAGCAGAAACAACACCTTTGATGTCGGTATAAGCCCGGGTATGCTGCCTCCGTAAGAGAGATATGCGTGCCTTCTTATCAGACAAGTCCTTGCAAAGGTCTTCTCGATGATGCGACTTTGAGATCATGGCTAAGGAAAGAGCGGGTTCCACTTCAGAGTCTGGATTGGTGTGCTGCAATTCTTTAAAAGCTGTCAGCTCTGTCCTCAAAAGAGCAACTCCTCCCTTGCAGTGCTCAGTCCATGACACATCTCCCTTAGCCTCGATTTTATCCAAACACTTGGTCAAGATGGGCTCACAGTCTTCAAAAGAAGCACCATCAAGACGGACTAGATCAGCAGTCATTTGTATCCAATACTCCAATTCCTCGATCAGTTTCTTCAAAGCTCTTGGGCGTGGAGGAGGAATGGTTGGATAGATTGGACCTGCATCTTCTTCGTGGGCGGATGACTCAACGATTTCAGAAGAAGAATCCTCGTGCATACTTTGGTCCCGGGAAGAAAAAGAAGATGCGGATTCAGAACTCCCAACAGACAGTACTTCCTCGATCTTAGTTTCTTCAGGAATAGGAGGAATTAATCGAAGCATCTCTTCCTCTCCACCGGTTAAGTGCGCGACAGGCGCAGATTTCATTGCGTCACCCATCAATTTGGCCTTCTTTGAATTTTTGGCTACGACAGGCAGCCGTTTACGCATTCTCCTATCATACTCAGCCTGCTCAGCAGCAGAAAGAGCCTTCTTACCCGATCTCAGAAGACGAGGTTCAGAAGCAGGCACTTTTGGAATTGGTTTTTCTTCGGGAGAGTCAGCAATCGGTGTTTCCTCTTCGATTTCCATAGGAGTTTCTTCCTTAGGAGGCTCGATGGCAGATAAATTTCCAGGAGCTTCGACAGCCCCAGATGCTTCTTGTTCGCAGGATAGATATTCTTCTACCCCCGGCAAACGAGTGCCGGAAGAACGACTCCTCGAACGATACAATTCCCGAATCTCACTTATGCAGGAGGTATAAACATCATACCCCGTGACCTGGGAAACTTCTTCATACCAGTTGCAGAAATCAGCAACAGTGGAGCAGCCAGGCGGCGAATTGGGTAAAGTGAATTGCGCATGGGTTCCCCCGGCGGAAAAGAAGTACCATGCGCGAGCTCCTTCATATAAATTCCCAACTTGAGCCAAGGCCGGGTTGGGATTGCCAACATAAAGCTGGTCATATCCAAATTGCCTAGCGAACCGAGAAGGCACGTAAGGTTCAATAAAGCACTTCTCCCGCAAGCGGAAGACCAGGTAACCCAATCTGATCATAAGAAGCCAGTTGAATGTGCCTTCTTCCAAAGAAGACGAGCCCTCAAAAAGCAAGTCCAGGAAGCGGGCATCCTTCGCGTCAGCTCCGTCAAAATTAGGAACACAACAAAGCATCCGGTAATTATCTTTCCGAGATAAGAGTTGTCGAGCCCTGACTATGTAAGAATGAGTCCATGTGGCCGACTCTAATTTCTGTATGAAGGGGATATAAGCATCAGCACTCTCCGATACTCCCGTCATCAAGGAGGGGCAATGCAGCACGAACCAGGCCACCAAGTACGTATACGGCACTGGTATGCGTGGCTGGGGGTTCTTCCCGGCTTTCTTCCTGGC